>CAUPSL010000787.1:20000-73389 GCA_963514005.1 Raja brachyura | reverse complement strand
ATAGACAACAGGTACAGGAGTTGGCCATTTGGCCCTTCGAGCCAGCACCACCATTCAATGTGATCACGGCTGATCAACCCCAATCAGTTCCCCGTTCCTGCCTTCTCCCCATATCCCCTGACTCCACTATCTTTAAGAGCCCTATCTAACTCTCTCTTGAAAGAGAGAACCGGCCTCCACCGCCCTCTGAGGCAGAGAATTCCACAGACTCACAACTCTCTGTGTGGAACAAGTGTTTCCTCGTCTCCGTTCTAAATGGCGTACCCCTTATTCTTAAATAGTGGCCCTGGTTCTGGACTCCCCCAACATGGGGAACATGTTTCCTGCCTCTAGCGTGTCCAAACCCTTAATAATCTTATACGTTTCACTAATTTGTTCTAGATATCAATCTATCTCTCCCTCTCACCCCATTCACCTGCCTTCACCACATGACCCCCGACACCCGTACTAATCAAAAATATGCCAATCTCCGCCTTAAAAATATGCACTGACTTGGCCTCCACAGCCGTCTGTGGCAAAGAATTCCACAGATTCACCACCCGCTGACTAAAGAAAATCCTCCTCATCTCCTTTGTAAAGGAACGTCTTGGGTGGTTTACACCCCAGCGGTATGAACATTGACTTCTCTAACTTCAGATAGCCCTTGCTCTCTCTCTCTTCATTGCCCCTCCCAGTCCTCCCACTAGTCCCACTGCCTCCTACCCCTCAGTCTGAAGAAGGGTCTCGACCCTTCTCTCCATAGATGCTGCCTGTCCCGCTGAGTTACTCCAGCGCTTTGTGTCTATTTTGGGGCTTGCCTCACAGTTCAGGACCTTGGAGAGCTCCCAGTTCCCAGTGCAGATGGGATGAACTGTAAACATCGCGGGGCTTATATGTGGAGCAGCTGGGTTGCCGTAGAAATGTGCAGAGAACAAACCGCAGATGCTGTTTTAAACAAACATAGAACCATAGAAAAATCGGTGCAGGGGTAGGCCATTCGGCCCTTCGAGCCAGCACCGTCATTAGAAGATTGAGAGGGGATCTTATAGAAACTTACAAAATTCTTAAGGGGTTGGACAGGCTATATTGTTGGCCAGTGTGGGCCGAAGGGCCTTTTTCCACATGTTATCACTTTATGGCCGATTCGCCACCATGGATCTTATAGAAACGTACAAAATTCTTAAGGGGTTGGACGGGCTAGATGCAGGAAGATTGTTCCCGATGTTGGGGAAGTCCAGGACAAGGGGTCACAGTTTAAGGATAAGGGGGAAATCTTTTAGGACCGAGATGAGAAAAACATTTTTCACACAGAGAGTGGTGAATCTGTGGAATTCTCTGCCACAGAAGGTAGTTGAGGCCAGTTCATTGGCTATATTTAAGAGGGAGTTAGATGTGGCCCTTGTGGCTAAAGGGATCGGGGGGTATGGAGAGAAGGCAGGTACAGGATACTGAGTTGGATGATCAGCCATGATCATATTGAATGGCGGTGCAGGCTCGAAGGGCCGAATGGCCTACTCCTGCACCTATTTCCTATGTTTCTATATGATCATGGCTGATTATCTAAAGTCAGTACCCTGTTCCTGCATTCTCCCCATATCACTTGATTCCGTTAGCCCCGAAGAGTTAAATCTAACTCTCTCTTGAAAACATCCAGTGAATCGGCCTCCACTGCCTTCTGTGGCAGGGAATTCCACATCTTGTCTGCTCCACTGTGAAATCTCCCCACAGCACGGCGACTTTGAAGAGGTTCTTCTCCGACTCTCTGACGCCAGTCTGAAGGAGGGTCTCCACCCAAAACGTCACCGTTTCCTTCTCTCCAGAGATGCTGCCTGTCCCGCTGAGTTACTCCAGCATTTTGTGTCTGCCTTCCGCTGCCGTAGAAACCTTGCCCGTCCAGAGAGAGAGAGAGAGAGAGAGAACATGAAACACACAGGACAGCGCAGGACAGAACAGGCCC
This sequence comes from Raja brachyura, assembly GCA_963514005.1. Next base: position 71,453 of record CAUPSL010000787.1, on the reverse strand, counting down.
TTCGGCCCACAATGTCCATGCTGGACGTCATGCCAAGACCAACTCTTATCTGCCTGCATGTGATCCATATCCCTCCATTCCCTGCATATCCATGTGCCGTTCCGACAGTTTCTTATATGTCACTATAGAATCTGCCTCCACACCACCCCTGGCAGCGCATTCCAGGCACCCATCACCCTCTGTGTGGAAAAAAAACCTGCCCCGCACATTTCCTTTACACTTTACCCCTCCCACCTCAAAGCTGTGTCCTCTAGTCTTTGACGGTTCCATTCTGGGGTAAAGGTTCTAATTGTCCACCATATCTATACATCTCATATTTTTATCAACGTCTTATCAGGTTTCCCATCAACCTCTGATGTTCCACCAGCGTTTGAGGAAGGACATCCTTGTGATTGAGGCAGTGCAGCGTAGGTTCACCAGATTGATCCCTGGGATGGCGGGACTGTCATATGAGGAAAGATTGAAAAGACTAGGCTTGTATTCACTGGAGTTTAGAAGGATGAGGGGGAATCTTATAGAAACATATAAAATTATAAAAGGACTGGACAAGCTAGATGCAGGAAAAATGTTCCCAATGTTGGGGGAGTCCAGAACTAGGGGCCACAGTCTAAGAATAAAGGCCATTTAAAAACTGAGATGAGAAAAAAATGTTTCCACCCAGAGAGTTGTGAATTTGTGGAATTCCCTGCCGGAGAGGGCAGTGGAGGCCAAATCACTGGATGGATTTAAAAGGGAGTTAGATAGAGCTCTAGGGGCTAGTGGAGTCAAGGGATATGGGTGGAAGGCAGGCACGGGTTATTGATAGGGGACGATCAGCCATGATCACAATGAATGGCGGTGCTGGCTCGAAGGGCCGAATGGCCTCCTCCTGCACCTATTTTCTATGTTTCCAGAGAAAGCGATCCAAGTCTGGACAGAGTGGATGTGGAGAGGATGTTTCCACTCGTGGGAGAGTCTAGGACCAGAGGTCAAAGCCTCAGAATTAAAGGACGTTCCTTTAGGAAGGAGATGAGGAGGAATTTCTTTAGTCAGAGGGTGGTGAATCTGTGGAATTCTTTGCCACAGAGGGCGGTGGAGGCCAAGTCGGTGGATATTTTGTTAAGCAGCGATAGATAGATTCTTGATTAGTGCGGGTGTCGGGGGTTATGGGGAGAAGGCAGGAGGATGGGGTTGGGAGGGAGAGATAAATCAGCCATGATCGAATGGCGGAGTAGACTCGATGGGCCGAATGGCCTAATTCACTTATATTCACTGAAGTTTAGAAGGACGAGAGGGGATCTTATAGAAAGTATAAAATTATAAAAGGACTGGACAAGCTAGATGCAGGAAAAATGTTCCCAATGTTGGGAGAGTGCAGAACCAGGGGCCACAGTCTTAGAATAAAGGCCATTTAAAACTGAGATGAGTAAAAACGTTTTCACCCAGAGAGTTGTGAATTTATGAAATTCCCTGCCACAGAGGGCAGTGGAGGCCAAATCACTGGATGGATTTAAAAGAGAGTTGGATAGAGCTCTAGGGGCTAGTGGAGTCAAGGGATATGGGGAGAAGGCAGGCACGGGTTATTGATAGGGGACGATCAGCCATGATCACAATGAATGGTGGTGCTTCAGGTGCTTTAGGCCCTTCGGCCCAACTTGCCCACACCGGCCAACACGTCCCAGCTACACTAGTCATAGAGTGATACAGTGTGGAAACAGGACCTTCAGCCCAACTTGCCCACAACGGCCAACATGTCCCAGCTACACTAGTCATAGAGTGATACAGTGTGGAAACAGGACCTTCAGCCCAACTTGCCCACAACGGCCAACATGTCCCAGCTACACTAGTCATAGAGTGATACAGTGTGGAAACAGGCCCTTCAGCCCAACTTGCCCACACCGGCCAACATGTCCCAGCTACACTAGTCCCATTTGCCTGCGCTTGGTCCGTATGCCTCCAAACCTGTCCTATCCATGTACCTGTCCAAATGTTTCTTAAACGTAACAATGCTACCAGCCTCAACTGCCTCCTCTGGCAGCTCGTTCCATACACCCACCACCCTTTGCATGTGTAAAACAAAAAGTTTCCCCTCGGTTTGCTATTAAATCTTTTCCCCCCTCACCTTAAACCTATGTCCTCTGCTTCTCGATTCTCTACTCTGGGCAAGAGACTCTGTGCCTCTACCCGATCTATTCCTCTCATGATTTTATACACCTGTATAAGGTCTCCCCTCACCCTCCTGCGCTCCATGGAATAGAGACCCAGCCTTTAGTATGAGTTTATTGTCACGTGTACCGAGGTACAGTGAAAAGCTCTTGTCGCGTACTATCCAGTCAGCGGGAAGACAATACATGATTACAATCGATCCATTGACAGTGTATAGATATGTGATTGGGTACAGATACATGATGCATAGGTGATACATGATGCATATTACACCATGGTCACATAGCCTCCCCAACCTCTCCTTGCAGGTCAGGCCCCCTGGCCCTGGCAACATCCTCGTCCATCTTCTCTGTACCCTTTCCAGCTTGACAACATCTTTCCTATAACACGGTGACCAGAACTGAGCACAACACAGGCCCACCTGATCACCCGGTAGCCAAACACTTCAACTCCCCCTCCCATGCCCACACTGACCGTTCTGTCCTGGGCCTCCTCCATTGTCAGAGTGAGGCCCAGCGCAAGTTGGAGGAACAGCGCCTCATATTTCACTTGGGTAGCTTACACCCCAGCGGTATGAACATTGACTTCTCTAACTTCAAATGATGTTAGACCCGTGCTCTCCCTCTCTCTCCGTCTCTCCCCACCCATCGTTGAACGAGCTTCAAAGTCGTCTTGTTGAGTCTCATTGCCCATAACCCGTTTTCACCTAGACCACAGCTAACAATGGCCTGTTTCCTTAATCATTGTAACTTTTTTACATATCTTTCATTCATTTGTTCTATATCTCTCGATATCACCGTCTATATCTCTCCTCTCCCCTGACTCTGTCTGAAGAAGGGTCTCGACCCGAAACGCCACCTATTCCTTCTCTCCAGAGATGCTGCCTGGCCCGCTGAGTTTTTGTGCCTATCTTCGGTTTAAACCAGCAACTGCAGTTCCTTCCTACACTATACTCTAAATGTGGTCTCACCAATGTCTTGCACAAGGGGAAACGTGACCTTCCAATTCACGGAGGGCAATAGGAATCTGGTACAGAGCTGTTGAGAATCCGATTGGATCATCCACCATTATTCTGAAAGGGCAGAAACAGGCTTGAAGGGCCAAATGGCCTACTCCTCCTCCTCCTAATCCCTTGTGAGCAGTTTTGGTCCCCTAATTTGAGGAAGGACATTCTTGCTATTGAGGGAGTGCAGCGTAGGTTTACAAGGTTAATTCCCGGGATGGCGGGGCTGTCATATGCTGAGAGAATGGAGCGGCTGGGCTTGTACACTCTGGAGTTTAGAAGGATGAGAGGGGATCTCATTGAAACATATAAGATTCAGGAGACAGAGACAGGAACATTCCCAATGTTGGGGGAAGTCCACAACCAGGGGCCACAGTTTAAGAATGAGGGGTCGGCCATTTAGAACAGAGACGAGGAAACACTTTTTCTCACAGAGAGTTGTGAGTCTGTGGAATTCTCTGCCTCGGAGGGCGATGGAGGCCGGTTCTCTGGATTCTTTCAAGAGAGAGCTAGATAGGGCTCTTAAAGGTAGTGGAATCAGGGGAAATGGGGAGAAGGCAGGAACGGGGTACTGATTGGGAATGATCAGCCGTGATTACATTGAATGACAGTGCTGGCTGGAATGGCCTACTCCTGCTCCTATTGTCTATTGTGTTCCAGCATTGGCCTCTCAAAGACGCTGCGCACTTTCTGGACACTGTTTACATTATAGGTTAATTGCCAATTAAATGGCGCAGTATGTTAGATCTCAGTTCAGTTGAGTTTATTGTCACGTGTACCGAGGTACAGTGAAAAGCTTTTTGTTGCGTGCTATCCAGTCAGCGGAAAGACAATACATGATTACAATCGATCCATTCACAGTGTACAGATACATGATAAGGGAATAACGTTTAGCGCAAGGTAAAGCCAGCAAAGTCCGATCAAGGATAGTCCGAGGGTCACTCAATGAGGTAGATTGTAGTTCAGCACTGCTCTCTGGTTGTGGTGGGATGGTTCGGTTGCCTGATAACAGCTGGGAAGAAACTGTCCCTGAATCTGGAGGTGTTCGTTTTCACACTTCTGTACCTCTTGCCTGATGGGAGAGGGGAGAAGAGGGAGTGACCGGGGTGAGACTAGCGGGCCGTGCCGAGGCAGCGTGAGGTGTCGATGGAGTCAACGGAAGGGAGGTTGGTTTGCGTGATGGTCTGGGCTGCGTCCACAATTCGCTGCAATCTCTTGCGGTCTTGGATGGAGCTGTTCCCAAACCGTGCCGCGATGCATCCCGATAAAATGCTTTCCATGGTGCATCTGTAGAAGTTGTTGTGGTGATGCCGAACTTCCTAAGCCTTCTAAGGAGGTAGTTTTAGATTTAGTAATTAATCACCGGATCATCCTTTTAATTATGGGAGTACCATATAATATCTCCATTTCATGAACGAAGAATTAAATTTGGAGTCTCAGTCCAACTAACCAGTATATCGTTATCAAGAGATTTATTTAATTTAATATTGCTTGATTGATTTTTTTGTTTCCTCAATTCTCTCTGTCCAATATTTCCTCCTTTCCTTATTTATTTTTCTGTTCCCCATCTGGTTTAGTTTAGTGATACAGAGTGGAAACAGGCCCTTCGGCCCACCAGGTCCGCACCGGCCAGCGATCCCCGCACACTAACACTATCCTGCACACACTAGGGACAATTTGAACATTTTTATACTAAGCCAATTAACCTGCAAGCCTCTACGCCTTTGGAATGTGGGAGGAAACCAAAGTTCACGGACAAAACCCACGCCGGTCACGGGGAGAACGTACAAGCTCCGTACAGACAGCACCCGTAGTCAGGATCGAACCCGGGTCTCTGGCGCTGGAACTCTATGTTCTTCATGTGACCGTGTGGGTTTCCTCCGGGTGCTCCGGTTTCCTTCCACCCTCCAAACTTGGCATCAAGTTCGGACGTTGTGGGCCGAATGGCCTGTTCCTGCGCTGTACTGTTCTATCTTCAGTATTGATGTGGATAGAGAACTGGCTAGCAGACAGGAAGCAAAGAGTAGGAGTAAACGGGTCATTTTCACAATGGCAGGCAGTGACTAGTGGGGTGCCGCAAGACTCAGTGCTGGGGCCCCAGTTATTTACAATATATATTAACGATTTGGACGAGGGAATTGAATGCAACATCTCCAAGTTTGCGGATGACACGAAGCTGGGGGGCAGTGTTAGCTGTGAGGAGGCTGCAAGGTGACTTGGATAGGCTGGGTGAGTGGGCAAATGCATGGCAGATGCAGTATAATGTGGATAAATGTGAGGTTATCCACGTTGGTGGCAAAAACATGAGGGTAGACTATTATCTGAATGGTGGCAAATTAGGAAAAGGGGAGATGCAACGAGACCTGGGTGTCATGGTACACCAGTCATTGAAAGTAGGCATGCAGGTGCAGCAGGCAGTGAAGAAAGCGAATGGTATGTTGGCATTCATAGCAAAAGGATTTGAGTATAGGAGCAGGGAGGTTATACTGCAGTTGTACAGGGTTTTGGTGAGACCACACCTGGAGTATTGTGTACAGTTTTGGTCTCCTAATCTGAGGAAAGACATTCTTGCCATAGAGGGAGTACAGAGAAGGTTCACCAGACTAATTCCTGGGATGGCAAGACTTTCATATGAGGAAAGACTGGATAGACTCGGCTTGTACTCGCTAGAATTTAGAAGATTGATGGGGGATCTTGTAGAAACTTACAAAATTCTTAAGGGGTTGGACAGGCTAGATGCAGGAAGATTGTTCCCGATGTTGGGGAAGTCCAGAACAAGGGGTCACAGTTTAAGGATAAGGGGGAATTCCTTTAGGACCGAGATGAGGAAAACATTTTTCAGACAGAGAGTGGTGAGTCTCTGGAATTCTCTGCCACAGAAGGTAATTGAGGCCAGTTCATTGGCTATATTTAAGAGGGAGTTAGATGTGGCCCTTGTGGCTAAAGGGATCAGGGGGTATGGAGAGAAGGCAGGTACGGGATACTGAGTTGGATGATCAGCCATGATCATATTGAATGGCGGTGCAGGCTCGAAGGGCCGAATGGCCTCCTCCTGCACCTATTTTCTATGTTTCTATGTGTAGGAAGGAACTCTCCAGAGATGCAGCCTGCCCCGCTGAGTTACTCCAGCATTTTGTGTCCCGTACTGCTCTATGTTCTATTGTAAGCAGATTCCTCCATCTCGAAGTGTAATCATCAGGAACTGCAGATGCCGGTTTACCAAAAAAAAAAGTACACAAAGTGCTGGAGTAACAGCAGGTCAGGCAACATCTCTGGTGAACATGGATAGGTGACGTTTTGGGTTGGGACCCTTCTTCAGGCTGATTGGAGGGGTAGGACAAAGCCCGGCAGGTTATTGGTCACGGTGGTGCAGCGGTAGAGTTGCTGCCTTGCAGCGAATGTCAGCGCCGGAGACCCGGGTTCCATCCCGACTACGGGTGCTGTCTGTACGGAGTTTGCACGTACTCCCTGTGGGTTTTCTCTCAGATCTTCGGTTTCCTCCCACACTCCAAAGACGTACAGGTTTGTAGGATAATTGGCTTGGTGAATGTACAAATTGTCCCTAGTGGGTGTGGGATGGTGTTAGTGTGCGGGGATCGCTGGTCGGCGTGGGCCGAAGGGCCTGTTTCCGCGCTGTATCTCTAAACTAATAGGTAACCACAGGTGGGGGGGGGGGGGGAGGTTGGTGGTCGGAACAAAGGCCAGAGATTAAAGCAGAAGGTGTGAGGTGCAATTCCTTTATCTTATTTTACAGGTAGGTTTAGTTTATTGTCCCGTGTACCGAGGTACAGTGAAAGGCTTTTGTTGCGTGCTAACCAGTCAGCGGAAAGACAATACATGATTACAATCGAGCCGCCCACAGATGCAGGATAAAGGGAATAACATTTAGTGCAAGATAAAGTCCGATTAAAGATAGTCCGAGGTAGACAGAAATGCTGGAGAAACTCAGCGGGTGAGGCAGAATCTATGGAGCGAAGGAACAGGTGACGTTTCGGGCGAGACCCTTCTTCGTTCCATAGATGCTGCCTCACCCGCTGAGTTTCTCCAGCATTTTTGTCTACCTTCGATCTTTCCAGCATCTGCAGCTCCTTCTCAAAGATAGTCCGAGGGTCTCCAATGAGGTGGATGGGAGGTCAGGACCGCTCTGTAGTTGGTGAGAGGACGGTTCTGTTGCCTGATAACAGCCGGGAAGAAACTGTCCCTGAATCTGGAGGTGTGCGTTTTCACACTTCTGTGCCTCTTGCCCGGTGGGAGAGGGGAGAAGAGGGAGTGGGTCTGACGTGGATGGGTGAGACTGGTCCTTGATTTGCCGAGGCAGCGTGAGCTGCAGATGGAGTCGATGGAAGGGAGGTTGGTTTGTGTGCGATGATCTGGGCTGCAATTTCTCGGGGTCTTGGATGGAGCTGTTACCAAACCAAGCTGTGATGCATCCCTGAAAATGCTTTTGAATATATATAAGATACATGGTGGGATTCTCGAAAGTTGTAGCTTGTATTTCGTCGGGAGTGGGAGCGAGAGGGGCCTTGGTTCAAACATAGACATCGAAACATGGACAATAAGTGCAGGAGGAGACCATTCAGCCCTTCGAGCCAGCACCGCAATTCAATCATGCTGATTCATGGCTAATCATCCCCAACCAGTACTCCGTTCCTGCCTTCTCCCCATATCCCTTGATTCCGTTAGCCCTAAGAGCTAAATCTAACTCTCTCTTGAAAACTTCCAGTGAATTGGCCTCCACTGCCTTCTGTGGCAGAGAATCCCACAGATTCACAACTCTCTGGGTGAAAATGTTTTTCCTCATCTCAGTCCTAAATGGCTTACCCCTTATTCTTAAACTGTGACCCCTGGTTCTGGACTCCCCCAACATCAGGAACTTTTTTCCTGCATCTAGCCTGTCCAATCCCTTAAGAATGTTATATGTTTCTATAAGATCCCCTATCATTCTTATAAACTCTAGTGAATATAAGCCCAGCCGCTCCATTCTCTCAGCATATGACAGTCCCGCCATCCTGGAAATTAACCTGGTGAACCTACGCTGCACTCCCTCAATAGTAAGAATGTCCTTCCTTAGGAGACCAAAACTGCACACAATACTCCAAGTGCAGTCTCACCAGCGCCCTGTACAACTGCAGTAGGACCTCCTTGCTCCTAAACTCAAATTGATGTATATTGAGACAATGACCGATGCCTTTGAAATGTCTTGTGATGGAAGTACCAACTGATAAGATGCCTTTGAAATGTGTCTACTAATTGATAAGGGACAGCTCAGACTCGTCCTGCGGCGATGTGTATTGGCTGCATCTTGTAACCATGACAAACATCTTTGGAATGTGATTAAGAGACGCCTAGTATAGAACACCGTGCAAATCTTTCTTCATTGAAGCGGCGGCGCGGGGGAGTCGAGTGTCTGTTGCTTACTTGACTGTTGTATTCCCGTCACTTCCCCCAGCTGATGATCAGTAAAGCTTGCGTTGGTTTACCTAACGTTATTCAATTCAATTCAAGTTTAATGTCATTGCACAAATACAAGTATAGGTACAACAAAATGCAGTTTAGCGTCATTCGTAGTGATAGCGATATTGAAAAATAAATACAGAGTGCAGTGGTAGCAGTATGGAAAATAAATAAATACAGGGTGCAGACAAGTCTATCAGCTGGGCTCCGAGTTCAGCAGTCTGATGGTGTAGTTGAAGAAGCTGTTCTTCGTCCTACTGGTGCGGGACCTGAGGCTCCTGTACCGCCTCCCTGATGGTAGGAGGGCAAACAGTCCATGATTAGGGTGTGAGGGGTCCTTGATGATCTTCCCGGCCCGCTTCAGGCACCGTTTTCGGTGGAGGGCATTCATGGCAGGGAGCGGGGCACCGATGATGTACTGGGCGGTTTTCACCACCCGTTGTAGTGCCTTCCTGTCTGCCACGGTGCAACTGCTGTACCATACCGTAAAGCAGGTGGTCAGGATGCTTTTGATGGTACAGTGGTAAAAGTTGGTCAGGATCTGGGGGGACAGGTGGGCTTTTTTGAGCCCCCTCAGAAAGTAAAGGCGCTGCTGTGCCTTTTTGATCAGCTTTGAGGTGTTGAGGGACCAGGACAGATCCCTCAGATCTATTGCGAGTTGTCTGATTTTTAAAGTAGTGAACCTTATCATCCCGATAAAATGCTTTCTCGGGCGCATCTGTAGAAGTTGGTGACATGTCGAACTTCTTGAGCCTTCTAAGGAAGTAGGAAGTGATTTCCTGGTCGTTGCTTCGAGGTGGCTGGTCCGGGACAAGTTGCAGGTGGTATTTATTCCTGGGAGCCCGAAGCTTCCAAACTTCTATAGTCGGGCACCATCAATGTATGTCGGGGTATATGGACCGCTGTGCTCCCTAGAGTCAGTCACTATCTCCTTCGTCTTGATGACATTGAGAGAAGGGATGTGTAAGAAGGAACTGCAGATGCTGGTTTAAACTGAAGGTAGACACAGAATGCTGGAGTAACTCAGCGGGACAGGCAGCATCTCTGGAGAGAAGGAATGGGCGACGTTTCAGGTCGAGACCCTTCTTCAGACTGGTTAGGGATGTTGTCTTGAGCCCAGGTCACCAGATTCTCACTCTCCCTCCTGCCCTTCATCCTGCCATTATTTGATATCCAGCCCATAATGTTGGTGCGGTCTGCAAATTTGTCAACTGAAGATAGACACAAAATGCTGGAGTAATTCAGCGGGACAGGCAGCATCTCTGGAGAGAAGGAATGGGCGACGTTTTCGTGTTGTTCCTGAAGCGTCACCCATTCCTTCTCTCCAGAGATGCTGCCTGTCCCGCTGAGTTACTCCAGCACTTTGTGTCTACCTTTGGTTTAAAGGGCATCTGCAGTTCCTTGCCACGTAACTTGTGAATTGAGTTGTTTTGGTAATTGGCTGAGTAGCTGTGAGTGTACAAGGAGTAAAGAATGGCGGCTGAGAACGCATCCTTGCGGAAGAAGGGCGGCACGGTGGTTCAGCGGTAGAGTTGCTGCCTTGCAGCGCCAGAGACGCGGGTTCGATCCCGACTACGGGTGCTGCCTGTGCGTTCTCCCCGTGGCCTGCGTGGGTCTTCGGTTTCCTCCCACACTCCAAAGGCGTACAGGTTTGTAGGTGCATTGGCATTGGTATGAATGTAAATTGTCCCGAGTGTGTGTAGGGTGGTGTTAAGGGCCTGTCTTTTCTGCGACTTCGTTCGTGAGCACGGGATGCGTGCATGGCGTGCATTACGTGCGCATGGTGCACGGTAACACACGTTCGTGCGCGGCGCCCCAGGATTTTGGGATTCCCAAAATCTTCGCCCACATGCGACAGGCCCTTTAGCGTGCGGGGATCGCTGGTCGGCGCGGACCCGGTGGGCCGAAGGGCCAGTTTCTGCGCTGTACCTCTAAACTAAACTACACCAGCGTAGAGGATGATTTGTCCCCTGTCCTCACTGATCGTGCTCCGTATGACTTGCTCAGTGGAAAAAAAAACTGTTCAAAGAAAAACTCCAAGCCTTGTGTGAAGAGCCACTTCAGGCTCTCACAGACACTTTGCAACACTGTGAGCAATGCCCCTGAGATGGATGCTAGTCCCTGCTTAGCTGAAAGATAATTTGGGAGAGCACTTCACACTTGCAGTGCAGGGAGGGCGAATTATGTTCATAGAAACATAGAAAATAGGTGCAGGAGGAGGCCATTCGGCCTATCGAGCGTGCACCGCCATTCAATATGATCATGGCTGATCATCCAACTCAGTATCCCGTACCTGCCTTCTCTCCATACCCCCTGATCCCTTTAGCCTCAAGGGCCACATCTAACTCCCTCTTAAATATAGCCAATGAACTGGCCTCAACTACCTTCTGTGGCAGAGAATTCCACAGATTCACCACTCTCTGTGTGAAAAATGATTTTCACATCTCGGTCCTAAAAGACTTCCCCTTATCCTTAAACTGTGACCCCTTGTTCTGGAGTTCCCCAACATCGGGAACAATCTTCCTGCATCTAGCCCCTTAAGAATTTTGTATGTCTCTATAAGATCACCCCTCAACCTTCTAAATTCCAGCGAGTACAAGCTGAGTCTATCCAGTCTTTCTTCATATGGAAGTCCTGCCATCCCAGGAATCAGTCTGGTGAACCTTCTCTGTACTCCCTCTATGGCAAAAATGTCTTTCCTCAGATTAGGAGGCCAAAACTGTACGCAATACTCCAGGTGTGGCCTCACCAAGGCCCTGTACAACTGCAGTAGAACCTCCCTGCTCCTGTACTCAAATCCTTTAGCTATGAATGCTAACATACCATTTGCTTTCTTCACTGCCTGCTGCACCTGCATGCCTACTTTCAATGACTGGTGTACCATGACACCCAGGTCTCATTGCATCTCCCTTTTCCTAATCGGCCGCCATTCATAAGTTCCAGGAGTAGAATACGGCCACTCGGCCCATTGTTTTTCAGTTGAGTTTGGAGAGACAGCGCGGATACAGGCCCTTCGGCCCACCGAGTCCTCGCCGACCAGCGATCCCTGCACGCTAACACTATCCTACACACACCACGGACAATTTTTAAAAAACATTTACACCAAGGCAATTGACCTACAAACATGTACGTCTTTGGAGTGCGGGAGGAAATCAGAGCTCTCGGAGAAATCCCACGCAGGTCACGGGGAGAACGTACGAACTCCATACAGACAGCACCCGGGATCGGGATCGAACCTGGGTCTCTGGCGCTGTGAGGCAGCAACTCTGCCGCTGTATCATCTTTACCACTGCACCATTCAACCATGGATGATCTATCTCTCCCTCTCAAACCCATTCTCCTGCCTTCTCATAGACTCTGACACCCGCACTAATCCAGAATTGATCAATCTCCACATGGTATATACACAATGACTTGGCCTCCACAGCCGTCTGTGGCAATGAATCCCACAGATTCACCGCCCTCTGGCTAAAGAAATTCCTCCTCATCTCCTCCCTAAAAGAACGTCCTTTAATTCTGAGGCTGTGCCCTCTGGTCCTAGACTCTCCCACTAGTGGAAACATCCTCTCCACATCCACTCTATCCAAGCCTTTCACTATTTGTGGAGTTTCAATGAGGTCCCCCCCCTCATCTAAACTCTAGCGAGTTCAGGCCCAGTGCCAAACGCTGGAGCTGCCGGCTGAGACAGACACCGTGCAGGGGAGAAACTTGCAATAGTTATCAATATTAAGGAGTAAAAGGAGAATTAGCGCAGGGAATCCAGGGACAAGTGGACTTTTTCAGATACAGTCAGGCCCTTCAGCCCATCAAGTCCATTAGTTCACCGACCCTACTAGTTCTGTTTATCTGCATGAAAGGTGCTTGGAAGAAGTCATTCGGCCCATCGTGGTCTGAGAATTGTGGACGCAGCCCAGACCATCACACAAAGCAACCTCCCTTCCATTGACTCCATCTATACCTCACGCTGCCTCTGCAAGGCCAGCAGCATATTCAAGGCCCGCTAGTCTCACCCCGGCCACTCCCTCTTCTCCCCTCTCCCACCAGGCAAGAGACACAGAAGTGTGAAAACGAACGCACACCTCCAGATTCAGGGACAGTTTCTTCCCGGCTGTAATCAGGCAACTGAACCTTCCTCTCACCAACAGGAGAGCAGTCCTGACCTCCCATCTATCTCATTGGAGACTCTCGGACTATCTTTAATCGGACTCTACTGGACTTTGTCTTGCACTAAACGTTATCCCCTTTATCCTGTATCTGTGCACTGTGGACGGCTCGATTGTAAACATGTGTAGTCTTTCTGCTGACTGGATAGCACGCAACAAAAGCCTCCATACACGTGATAGCAAACAAAACTAATGAACCACCTCCCCCCACCCTCACACGCTGACCACCGTCCCCCAGCCTAGTTCTGTTTATTGTTGCGTGTGGGGAGAAGTGTTTAATAACATTATGAAAGACTTAAACTGAACGATGGCACAGGGTTAGAGTTGCTGCCTCACAGCGCCGGAGATCCTGACTACAGGTGCTGTTTATGCGGAGTTTGTACGTCCCCCCCGTGACCTGCGTGGGTTTTCTCCGAGATCTTCGGTTTCCTCCCACACTCCAAAGACGTGCAGGTTTGTAGGTTAATTGAGGGTACACAAAAAGCTGGAGAAACTCAGCGGGTGCAGCAGCATCTAAAGATAGGCGACGTTTCGGGTCGAGACCCTAATTGGCTTGGTGTAAGTGTAAAAATCTCCCTCGTGTGTGTAGGGTGGTGTAATGCCCCTGTCCCACTTAGGAAACCTGAACGGAAACCTCTGGAGACTTTGCGCCCCACCCAAGGTTTCTGTGCGGTTCCCGGAGGTTGCAGGTAGTGGAAGGTAAGACCTCCCTGGTGGAATAAAACTGTGTGAAAAAAAGGTCTTACCTTCCACTACCTGCAACCTCCGGCAACCACCTTCAACTAGCATTGCAACCGGCTTCAACTAAAAAATCACCGATTTTTCAAACGGCAACATATTTTTAGTCGTGGCCGGTTTTGAATTTTTTTAAATAATCGCCGGAACCTAGAAGAAGCGGAAACCACTTTCCACCATTAGGGAGACTGACAAAAACCTCCGGGAACTGCACGGAAACCTTGGGTGGGGCGCAAAGTCTCCAGAGGTTTCCGTTCAGGTTTCCTAAGTGGGACAGGGGCACAAGTGTGCGCGGATCGCTGGTGGGCGCTGAACGCCGGCCTGTTTCCACGCTGTGACCATCTCTAAACTAAACGTAGGCTGGGTCGGCAGTCAGAGCCTAGGGTGGAAATGTCGAAGACGAGATGGTACAACCTCTGGAGTGATGGGGGGGAAGTTTAAAGGAGATGTGCAGGGCAAGATTTTTTTTACACACATAGTGTGGTGGGTATTACACCAGTGGCAATTACACCAGTGGCAATAAAGTACCATAGATGTATTCATTCATAAATGTACCAGGTCCCCCCCCAACCTCTGGAGCTCTAGTGTAAACAATTAATTTGAGTCCCTGAGTCTTAAGGGCCTGTCCCACCAGCATGCAACTCCATGCGATGAGCGCGACCTAACGTGGTCGCTTGAGCCGTTCGGCGTCGCGGGGCCGGCCCCACTTCCATGGCCGGAATTGTGCGGAGTTTGTCCCGACATCGCGCTGGGCTCCGAAAAACTGACCGTGTTCAAAAATTCCGCGCGGCAACGGCTTGTCGGCTCGCAGTCGCCTCGATGCATTATACACCGTCTCGACGTCGTGCCTCCGTGACCCTCTCTGTGTGTGGCTCCATGGCCCTCTGTGTGTGCGCCTCTGTGCCCCTCTCTGTGTGCCCCTCTCTGTCCTGGCAAACTTACCTTTAAGACTTCGCTCCAAGTTCGCCTCACTTTGCGCCGCGTTGCGCCACTCACCCGACCTCCGCGCGGCCCCTACTGCCGGTTTGGTTGCGCTTGCCGCATGCAAGCGCATGCTGGTGGGAACGGCCCTGTACAGGGGATCAACCGACCCCCGCACAGCCCCCGCTGCCGGTTTGATCGCGCTCATCGCATGGAGTCACATGCTGGTGGGACAGGCCCTTTAGTAGTCGTTAGAAGCAGATAATGTCTTGGCAGGAACAGGAGATGCTCACCATAATTTATTGTCGGTAGACAAAAGTGCTGGAGAAACTCGGCGGGTGAGGCAGCATCTATGGAGCGAAGGAAACAATCTGAAGAAAGACTGGATAGACTCGGCTTGTACTCGCTAGAATTTAGAAGATTGAGGGGGGATCTTATAGAGACTTACAAAATTCTTAAGGGGTTGGACAGGCTAGATGCAGGAAGATTGTTCCAGATGTTGGGGGAGTCCAGAACACGGGGTCACAGTTTAAGGTTAAAGGGGGAAGTCTTTTAGGACCGAGATGAGAAAAACATTTTTCACACAGAGAGTGGTGAATCTGTGGAATTCTCTGCTTGAGGCCAGTTCATTGGCTATATTTAAGAGGAAGTTAGATGTGGCCCTTGTGGCTAAAGGTATCAGGGGGTATGGAGAGAAGGCAGGTACAGGATACTGAGTTGGATGATCATCCATGATCATATTGAATGGCAGTGCCGGCTCGAAGGGCCAAATGGCCTCCTCCTGCACCTATTTTCTATGTTTCTATCTATGGAGCGAAGGAAATAGGCAACGTTTCGGGCCGAAAACCCTTCTTCAGACTGATGTGAGAGTGGGGGGCGCGGGAAGAAGAAAGAAAGAGGTGGAGCCAGAGGGCTGAGGGAGAGCCGAGAAGGGGAGGAGAAAGTAGGGACTACCTGAAATAGGAGAAGTCAATGTTCATACCACAGGGGTGCAAACTGCCCAAGCGAAATATGAGGTGCTGCTCCTCTAATTTACGGTGGGCCTCAGTTTATTGTCACGTGTACCGAGGTACAGGGAAAAGCTTTTTGTTGCGTGCTATCCAGTCAGCAGAAAGACAATACATGATTACAATCGATCCATTCACAGTGTACAGATACATGAGAAGGGAATAACGTTTAGTGCAAGGTAAAGCCAGCAACGTCCGATCAAGGATAGTCCGAGGGTCACCAAAGAGGGAGCTACTAGTTCAGAATTAAAGGACGTTCTTTTAGGAAGGAGATGAGGAGGAATTTCTTCAGTCAGAGGGTGGTGAATCTGTGGAATTCTTTGCCACAGACGGCTGTGGAGGCCAAGTCAGTGGATATTTTTAAGGCAGAGATAGACAGATTC
The DNA here is from genome assembly GCA_963514005.1 of Raja brachyura. The sequence goes on along the minus strand of CAUPSL010000787.1, from coordinate 55,642 downwards.
CTGATTAGACAACAGACAATAGGTGCAGGAGGAGGCCATTCAGCCCTTCGAGCCAGCACCGCCATTCACTGTGATCATGGCTGATCATCCCCAATCAGTACCCCGTTCCTGCCTTCTCCCCATATCCCCTGACTCCGCTATCTTTAAGATCCGTATCTAAATCTCTTGTGAAAGTATCCAGAGAACCGGCCTCCACCGCCCTCTGAGGCAGAGAATTCCACAGACTCACAACTCTGTGAGAAAAAGTGTTTCCTCGTCTCCCTTCTAAATGGCTTACCCCTTATTCTTAAACTGTGTGTGGCCCCTGGTTCTGGACTCCCCCAACATCGGGAACATGTTTCCTGCCTCTAGCGTGTCCAAACCCTTAACAATCTTATATGTTTCAATGAGATCCCCTCTCATCCTTCTAAACTCCAGAGTGTACAAGCCCAGCTGTTTAGTGCGGGTGTGGAGGGCTATGGGGAGAAGGCAGGCGAATGGGGTTATGGGGAGAGATAGAACGCCCATGATTGATGGTCGGAGTAGAGTTGATGGGCCGAATGGCCTAATTCTACTATCACTTTTGATCTTGTATCTTTTTAGAGGTACAGTGCAGAAAAAGCTGGTGTTAGGCACTGCTCGCTGGTTGTGATGGGGTGGTTCTGTGCAGCTTCACTGTTTGTATTAGCACGAGGGGCATCAAGGCTGTGACCCCCCCCCCCTCCCCCCCCCCCCCCCCCCCCCGTCCACACCCCCTGCCTGACTGCACTGATTGGGACACAGCGACGGCTGGGTGGATGCTGCGAGAGGCAGCGGGCAGGGCGTAGAGCCACAGGCTTTGATTTACGAGGCACCGCGCCAAATGTGTTCACATCTGTCACTGAACAGCGGGCAGCGGGAGATCAAAGCCCGCTCCACACACACAACACTGTACAACACACGGACACTGAGAGCAGGGCAGGGGCAGGGACACAGAGGGGTGAGGGGGGGAGAGAGAGGGGCGGGCAGCGGGAGATCAAATCCCGCTCCACACACACACTCTGTACAACACACGGACACTGAGAACAGGGCAGGGGCAGGGGCAGGGACACAGAGGGGTGAGAGGGGCGGGGAGAGAGAGAGAGAGAGAGAGAGAGAGAGATCTAAGCCTGCTCCACACACCCACTCTGTACACAACCCGGACACTGAGAACAGGGCAGGGGCAGGATAGAGAGGGGTGGGGAGGGAGAGGGGAGAGGGTACAGAGCAGAGGGGCGGGGAGTGAGGAGGGGAGGGGCAGGGAGAAAGAAGGGTGGGGGGAGAGTGAGAGGGGGGTGAGGAGGAGGGTGGAGTGAGGGGCAGGAGGAGAGAGGGGGTGGGGAGGAGAGAGGGGGTGGGGAGGAGAGGGGTGGAGTGAGGGTACAGAGCAGAGGGGCGGGGAGAGAGGGGAGTGAGATGGGGAGGGGCAGGGAGGAGAGAGGGGGGGTGGGGAGAGAGGGGGGTGGAAGAGAGGGGCGGGGAGGGGGAGGGGAAGAGAGGGGCAGGGAGGAGGGGGGGGAGGAGAGGGGGGGGTGGGGAGGCGAGGGAGGAGAGGCGAGGGAGGAGAGGGGGTTGGGGAGGGCGGGGAGGAGGGGGAGATGGGCGAGGTGGGAGAAGGCGGGGGGGGGGGGGGAGGAGAGGTGGGGTGGAGAGGTGGGAGAAGGCGGGGAGGGGGGGGGAGGAGAGGTGGGGAGGAGAGGTGGGGGGAGGAGGGGAGGTAGAAGGGTGGGGAGGAGAGGCGTTGCTGAGGCAGCGTGAGGTATAAATGGAGTCAATAGCTGGTGCGATGGTCTGGGCTGCGTCTGCAATTTCTCGGGGTCTTGGATGGAGCTGTTCCCAATCCAAGCTGTGATGCATCCCGATGAAATGCTTTCCACTGCGCAAGTGTAGACGTTGCTGGGAGTTGGTGGGGTCATGCTGAACTTCCTGAGCCTTCTAGGGATCTAAACCCAATCTAAACCACAATTAGTTAGGGAGCTCTCTAATCTGAAAATGTGTGGGAAGGAACTGCAGATGCTGGTTTAAACCGAAGATAGACACAAAACGCTGGAGTGACTCACTGGTGGCACGGTGGTGCAGCGGTAGAGTTGCTGCCTCACAGCGCCAGAGACCCGGGTTCGATCCTGACTACGGGTGCTGTCTGCACAGAGTTTGCACATTCTCCCCGTGACCAGCGTGGGTTTTCTCCGGGTGCTCCGGTTTCCTCCCACACCACAATTGTACAGGTTTGTAGGTTAATTGGCTTGGTATTAATGTCAAATTACCCCTAGTATGTGTAGGAAAGAGTTAATATGAGGGCATCGCTGGTTGCTGTTGACGAGGTGTTTCTGCGCTGTATCTGTGCTCGAGTATAGAAGCTGGGATGTCATGTTAAAATTGTACAAGGCATTGGTGAGGCCAATTCTGGAGTATGGTGTACAGTTTTGGAAAGATGACAACAAAATAGAGAGAGTACAGAGGAGATTTACTAGAATCTTGCCTGGGTTCCAGCAACTAAGTTACAGAGAGAGGTTGAACAAGTTAGGTCTTTATTCTTTGGAGCGCAGAAGGTTAAGGGGGGACTTGATTGAGGTCTTTAAAATGATGAAAGGGATAGACAGAGTTGACGTGGATAAGCTTTTCCCATTGAGGGTAGGGAAGATTCAAACGAGGGCATGATTTGAGAATTAAGGGACAGAAGTTTAGGGGTAACATGAGGGGGAACTTCTTTACTCAGAGAGTGGTAGCTGTGTGGAATGAGCTTCCAGTGGAAGTGGTGGAGGCAGGTTCGATTTTATCATTTAAAAGTAAATCGGATAGGTATATGGACGGAAAGGGAATGGAGGGTTATGGTCTGAGTGCAGGTAGATGGGACTAGGTGAGAATAAGTGTTCGGCACGGACTGGAAGGGCCGAGATGGCCTGTTTCCGTGCTGTAATTGTTGTATAGAAACATAGATAGAAACATAGAAAATAGGTGCAGGAGTAGGCCATTCGGCCCTTCGAGTCTGCACCGTCATTCAATATGATCATGGCTGATCATCCAACTCAGTATCCCGTACCTGCCTTCTCTCCATACCCCCTGATCCCTTTAGCCACAAGGGCCACATCTAACTCCCTCTTAAATATAGCCAATGAACTGGCCTCAACTACCCTCTGTGGTAGAGAGTTCCAGAGACCCACCACTCTCTGTGTGAAAAAAGTCCTTCTCATCTCGGTCCTAAAAGATTTCCCCCTTATCCTTAAGCTGTGACCCCTTGTCCTGGACTTCCCCAACATCGGGAACGATCTTCCTACATCTAGCCTGTCCAACCCCTTAAGAATTTTGTAAGTCTCTATCTCATAGATAGAAACCATGTTTCTATCTATGGTTATATCTCTGGAAACACACACTGATTTTGGACACAAAAAGCTGGAGTAACTCAGCGGGTCAGGCAGCATCTCTGGAGAAAAGGAATTGGTGACTTTTCTGTGTCTCTAGAAGGGTCTTGACCCAAAAACGTCACCAATCCCGTTTCTCCAGAGACGCTGCCTGTCCCACTGAGTTTAGTTTGGATTTGAGATACAGCACGGAAACAGGCCCTTCAGCCCACCGAGTCCCACGCCGACCAGCGATCCCCGTACATCAGGGACATTTTAACATTTATACCCAAAGCCAATTAACCTACAAACCCGCACGTCTTCAGAGTGTGGGAGGAAACCGGAGATGTCGGGGAAAACGTGCAAACTCCGTACAGACAGCACCCGTAGTTGGGATGAAACCCGGGTCTCCGGCGCTGTGAGGCAGGGACTCTACCGCTACGCCGCCCGCTCCAGCTTTGTGTGGCTATAATCTGAAAATGGATTTGACACCGGCTTGCCGAGCTACACTGAAGGTAGCAAGCGGCCCACAGAGAGCTGAGTCAGCACAATGCAGTCAGGTTAATCCCCATCTGTCTTGGCTGTGTCTCATGTAACAGCCAGGAGCTCTCTTGCATTAAAGTCCAACTGCTACAGGCAATAGGCAATAGACTTCGAGCCAGCACCGCCATTCAATGTGATCATGGCTGATCGTCCCCAATCAGTTCCCCGTTCCTGCCTTCTGCCCGTATCACCTGACGCCGCTATCTTTAAAAGCCCTATCTAGCTCTCTCTTGAAAGCATTCTGAGAACCTGCCTCCACCGCCCTCTGAGGCAGAGAATTCCACAGACTCACCACTCTCTGGATGAAAAAGTGTTTCCTCGTCTCCGTTCTAAATGGCTTACCCCTTATTCTTAAACTGTGTGGCCCCTGGTTCTGGACTCCCCCAACATCAGGAACATGTTTCCTGCCTCTAGTGTGTCTAAACCCTTAACAATCTTATATGTTTCAATGAGATCACCTCTCATCCTTCTAAACTCCAGAGTGTACAAGCCCAGCTGCTCCATTCTCTCAGCATATGACAGTCCTGCCATCCCAGGAATTAACCTTGTAAACCTACGCTGCACTCCCTCAATAGCAAGAATGTCCTTCCTCAAATGTGGAGACCAAAACTGCACACAATACTCCAGGTGTGGTCTCACTAGGGCCCTGTACAACTGCAGAAGGACCTCTTTGCTCCTATACTCGACTCCTCTTCACCAGCTCATCACCACAGGACTGATTGAGGGGTTGGACTCTCACACGGAGGTCTGCATTACACATGTACAGGACTGTACAAGTGGGGAAAGATTTAATAGGAACCTCAGTTCAGTTTACAAAGAAACATAGAAAATAGGTGCACGCATACGCCATTCGACCCTTCAAGCCAGCACCGCCATTCGATATGACCATGGCTGATCATCCAGAATCAGTACCCCGTTCCTGCTTTCTCCCCATATCCCTCGATTCAGTTCGCCCCAAGAGCTAACTCTAACTCTCTCTTGAAAACATCCAGTGAATTGGCCTCCAATGCCCTCAGTGGCAGAGAATTCCACAGATTCACAACTCTCTGGGTGAGAAAGTTTTTCCTCATCTCAGTCCTAAATGGCCTACCCCTTATTCTTAAACTGTGACCCCCTGGTTCTGGACTCCCCCTAACATGGGGAACATTTTTCCTTCATCTAGCCTATCCAATCCCTTAAGAATTTTAGGCACAAAATGCTGGAGTAACTCAGCGGGACGGGCAGCAATTATGGAGAGAGGGAATGGGTGGCATTTGGGTCCAGACCCAAGGGTCACGACCCAAAACGTCACCCATTCCTTCTCTCCAGAGATGCTGCCCGTCCCGCTGAGTTACTCCAGCATTTTGTGTCTATCTTCGATTTAAACCAGCATTGCAGTTCCTTCCTGCAGCATTAAGATTTTTATGTTTCTATAAGATCCCCTTTCATCCTTCTAAATTCCAGTGAATACAAGCCCAGTCGCTCCATTCTTACATCTTTAATTGATTATCACGTGTACCGAGGTACAGTGAAAAGCTTTTGTTGCGTGCTATCCAGTCAGCGGAAAGACAATACATGATTACAATCGATCCATTCACAGTGTACAGATACATGAGAAGGGAATAACGTTTAGTGCAAGGTAAAGCCAGCAATGTCCGATCAAGGATAGTCCGAGGGTCACCCAATGAGGTAGATAGTAGTTCAGGACTGCTCTCTGGTTGTGGTGGGATGATCCAGTTGCCTGATAACAGCTGGGAAGAAACTGTTCCTGAATCTGGAGGTGTGCGTTCGTTTTCACACTTCTGTACCTCTTGCCCGATGGGAGAGGGGAGAAGAGGGAGTGGCCGGGGTGAGACTGGTCCTTGAATATGCTGCTGGCCTTGCCGAGGCAGCGTGAGGTGTAGATGGAGTCAATGGAAGGGAGGCTGGTTTGTGTGATGGTCTGGGCTGCGTCCACAGTTTGCTGCAATTTCTTACAGCCCTGGATGGAGCTGTTCCCAAGCCAATGTTTTTACACAAAGGGTGGAAGATACAAGGAACGAGCCGCCGGAGGAGGAGGTAGTTGTGACGGGGGCGGCACGGTGGCCTGGCGGTAGAGTTGGAAGGGTCTCGGCCCGAAACGTCACCCACTCCTTCTCTCCAGCAATGTCCCACTGAGTTACTCCAGCATTTTGTGTGTCTATCAGCGATAGAGTTGCTGCCTCACATAGACACATAGACAATAGGTACAGGAGGAGGCCATTCGGCCCTTCGAGCCTGCACCGCCATTCATTGTGATCATGGCTGATCATCCAACTCAGTATCCTGTACCTGCCTTCTCTCCATACCCCCTGATCCCCTTAGCCACAAGGGCCACATCTAACTCCCTCTTAAATATAGCCAATGAACTGGCCTCAACTACCCTCTGTGGCAGAGAATCCCACAGATTCACCACTCTCTGTGTGAAAACTGTTTTTCTCATCTCGGTCCTAAAGGAATTCCCCCTTATCTGTAAACTGTGACCCCTTGTTCTGGGCTTCCCCAACATTGGGAACAATCTTCCTGCATCTAGCCTGTCCAACCCCTTAAGAATTTTGTAAGTCTCTATAAGATCCCCCCTCAATCTTCTAAATTCTAGCAAGTACAAGCCGAGTCTATCCAGTCTTTCTTCATATGGAAGTTCTGCCATCCCAGGAATCAGTCTGGTGAACCTTCTCTGTGCTCCCTCTATGGCAAGAATGTCTTTCCTCGTATCAGGAGACCAAAACTGAGCAAGTGACCCACAGGGTGTTAATGTCTTGGGATGAATGCTGGTTGGCACAGACATGATGGGCCAAAGGGCCTGTTGCCACGCTGTATCCCGAAAGTCCGATGTAAAGGGACTATCACAATGTTTAAAAAATAGTTGGACAGGTACATGGATTGGACAGGTTTGCAGGGATATGGGCCAAACGCAGGCCGGTGGGAGTAGTGTAGCTGGGACATGTTGGCCGGTGTGGGCAAGAAGGGCCTGTTTCCACACTGTATCACTCTATGACACCGGTAAGATGGCAACATTTTGTTACAAAAGTAAGTTTATTTACAGGTAAGATTACAATTTAAAGGATGAGAGGGAATCTCAGTGAAACGTATAAGATTATTCAGGGATTGGACACACTAGAGGCAGGAAACATGTTCCCGATGTTGGGGGAGTCCAGAACCAGGGGCCACAGTTTAAGAATAAGGGGTAAACCATTTAGAACGCAGATGAGGAAACACTTTTTCTCACAGAGAGTTGTGAGTCTGTGGAATTCTCTGCCTCAGAGGGCGGTGGAGGCAGGTTCTCTGAATGCTTTCAAGAGAGAGCTAGATAGAGCTCTTAAAAATAGCGGAGTCAGGGGATATGGGGAGGAGGCGGGAACGGGGTACTGATTGGGGATGATCAGCCATGATCACATTGAATGATGGTGCTGGCTCGAAGGTCCGAATGGCCACCTCCTGCACCTGTTGTCTATTGTCTAAAACTATTCTAAGTAGACGTCAGTCTCAAAAAACAGAATGTTTTGCAAAAGAATATATCGTCACAGTTTTATCCCCAGTTTCGGAGAATCTAAAAGGTTTAGGGCTCAGCTTTGAGGTGAGAGGGGAGAGATTTAAAGGGGGCACCAGGAACAACATTTCTCCACAGAGGTTTGTGGAACGAGCTGCCTGAGGAGGTGGTAGAGGCAGATAGAGTGCGATTATTGGATGTGTCACGGTGGCGCAGCGGTAGAGTTGCTGCCTCACAGCGCCAGAGACCCGGGTTCCATCCCGACTACGGGTGCTGTCTGTACGTAGTTTGCACGTACTCCCTGCGACCCACGTGGGTTTTCTCCGGGCGCTCCGGTTTCCTCCCACACTTCAAAGACGTGCGGGTTTGTTCGTTAATCGACCTCTGTAAATGGCCCCTCGTGGATGTGAAAGTGGGTAACATTGAACTAGCATGAACTGATGATCGGTGTGGGCCGAGGGGCCTGTTTCCACTAGTACTGTACCCCAGTGTCACACACACACACGCACACCCCCCCCGTCCCCACCGGTACTGTATCTCAGTGTCACACACACACCTCTGTCCCCACTAGTACTGTACCCCAGTGTTACACACACACACCTGTCCCCACTAGTACTGTACCCCAGTGTTACACACACACACCTTTCCCCACTAGTACTGTACCCCAGTGTTACACACACACCTTTCCCCACTAGTACTGTACCCCAGTGTTACACACACACCTGTCCCCACTAGTACTGTACCCCAGTGTTACACACACACACCTGTCCCCACTAGTACTGTACCCCAGTGTTACACACACACGCACACCCCCCCCCCGTCCCCAGCGGTACTGTATCTCAGTGTCACACACACACACACACACACACACACACACACACACACACACCTCTGTCCCCACTAGTACTGTACCCCAGTGTTACACACACACACCTGTCCCCTCTAGTACTGTACCCCAGTGTTACACACACACCTGTCCCCTCTAGTACTGTACCCCAGTGTTACACACACACACACACACACCTGTCCCCACTAGTACTGTACCCCAGTGTTACACACACACCACACACACCTGTCCCCACTAGTACTGTACCCCAGTGTTACACACACACCTTTCCCCACTAGTACTGTACCCCAGTGTTACACACACACACCTGTCCCCACTAGTACTGTACCCCAGTGTTACACACACACACCTTTCCCCACTAGTACTGTACCCCAGTGTTACACACACACCTGTCCCCACTAGTACTGTACCCCAGTGTTACACATACACACACACCTTTCCCCACTAGTACTGTACCCCAGTGTTACACACACACACCTGTCCCCACTAGTACTGTACCCCAGTGTTACACATACACACACACCTTTCCCCACTAGTACTGTACCCCAGTGTTACACACACACACCTGTCCCCACTAGTACTGTACCCCAGTGTTACACACACACACCTGTCCCCACTAGTACTGTACCCCAGTGTTACACACACACACCTGTCCCCACTAGTACTGTACCCCAGTGTTACACACACACACATGTCCCCACTAGTACTGTACCCCAGTGTTACACACACACACCTGTCCCCACTAGTACTGTACCCCAGTGTCACACACACACACACACACACCTGTCCCCACCAGTACTGTACCTCAGTGTTACACACACACACGCGCGCACACACACACCTGTCCCCACCAGTACTGTACCCCAGTGTTACACACGCACACACACACACCTGTCTCCACTAGTACTGTACCCCAGTGTTACACACACACACCTGTCCCCACTAGTACTGTACCCCAGTGTTACCCACGCGCACACACACACCTGTCCCCACTAGTACTGTACCCCAGTGTTACACACACACCTGTCCCCACCAGTACTGTACCCCAGTGTTACACACACACACACGTGTCCCCACCAGCACTGTACCCCAGTGTTACACACACGTGTCCCCACCAGCACTGTACCCGTGTTACACACACACCTGTCCCCACCAGTACTGTACCCCAGTGTTACACACACACACGTGTCCCCACCAGCACTGTACCCCAGTGTTACACACACACACACGTGTCCCCACCAGTACTGTACCCCAGTGTTACACACACCACCCGTCCCCACCAGTACTGTACCCCAGTGTTACACACACACACACGTGTCCCCACCAGTACTGTACCCCAGTGTTACACACACACACACCTGTCCCCACTAGTACTGTACCCTAGTGTTACACACACACGTGTCCCCACCAGCACTGTACCCCAGTGTTACACACACACACACGTGTCCCCACCAGTACTGTACCCCAGTGTTACACACACACCCGTCCCCACCAGTACTGTACCCCAGTGTTACACACACACACACACACACGTGTCCCCACCAGCACTGTACCCCAGTGTTACACACACACACCTGTCCCCACTAGTACTGTACCCCAGTGTTACACACACGCGCGCGCGCGCACACACACACACACACACACACACGTACTGTTACACACACAGACCAGTCTGTGTTCTCTGTACCGCCACATACAGCAGCACAGTCTCCAGTATCTACAACTGTGCCGAATATTAACGGCCACCATTTATTCAATCTTGGTGTTGCAGTCGTTGCATTTTGCTGTACACAACAATCTGGTACACAACCCCACGATGAGTTTGTCGAACACCTCCCGCAGTCTGTCTTGTTGCCCGAGCTCCCCTCCGCTCCCTCCGCCTGCCGCCAGTGGCTGCTTTAACAGGGATGTTGTGGGCAAGAGACCACCGCTACTTGTACCCCTGTGATGTGCAGCGTGGACCAGCGTTCACCCTCTCCTTGCCTCGCTGCCTTTACCTATCGCCTGGCACTTCCTCAAGCAGCCTCTAATGCACTGAATGATAACGCACAGTGCGGGGAGTTGATTCTTCACTCAGACCCCGTTCTCGATGTTGAAGTCAATTTGTCTGATGGAAAACTGCGGAGTGAAGGAGGTCGGAGGGGGTGGGTGGGGTGGGGGGAATGTTTCTGCCCCTGGTTTCCCCGCGTTTATTGGGAGCGGTCAGGTGGATTCTGCCCTCAACTCTGACGGCACCGAGCTGGGAGTTACGACGGATGTCTGGTGTAGTCCAGTTTAAATATACCGCGCGGAAACAGGCCCTTCGGCCCACCGAGCCCGCGCCGGCCAGCGATCCCCGCACGCTAACGGCATCCTACACACACACCCACCGGGGACAATTTACAATCTTTACCAAAGTCAATTAACCCACAAACCTGTACGCCTCTGGAGTGTGGGAGGAAACCCACGCAGGTCACGAGGGGGAAACGTGCAAACTCCGTACAGACAGCACCCGTTGTCAGGGTTGAATCTGGGTCTCTGGTGCTTTGAGGCAGCAACTTTACCACTGCGCCAATGTGCCACCCCCCTCCTCTCCACCCCTCCACTCCCCACTCTTTGTCCCTTTCCCTCCCCACCCCTCCCTTGCCCACCCCTGCACTTCCCACCCCTCCCCTCCCCATCCCACCCCTGCACTCCCCACCCCACCCGTGCACTCCCCACCCTTTGTCCCTTTCCCTTCCCTCCCCACCCCACCCCTCCTCTGCCCACCCCTGCACTTCCCATCCCACCCCACCCCTCCACATCCCACCCCTCCCCTGCCCACCCCTGCACTTCCCATCCCACCCCTCCCCATCCCATCCCACCCCTCCCCTGCCCACACCTGCACTTCCCATCCCACCCCTCCCCATCCCACCCCACCCCTCCCCTCCCCTCCTCTGCCCACCCCTCCCCCTCTGGCAAGTGGCACGGCGGCAAAGTCGCAGCACTGGAGACCTGGGTTCCACCCCGACTACGGGACGCTTGCCTGCACGGAGTTTGCACGTTCTCTCCCCCGTGACCCGCGTGGGTTTTCTCCAGGCGCTCCGGTTTCCTCCCACACTCCAAAGCCGTGCGTGTTTGCAGGTTAATTGGCTCGGTGCAAACGCAAGAACAGTCCCTGGTGAGCGAGCCGGCGCTGTAATTGAGGTGGCGTGGGCTAGTGTGTGCGGGGGTGGGGGGGGATAGCTGGTGGGTGCGGACTGGGTCAGGCTAAACAGACGGCAGCTCAGAGGGGCAGGGACTTGCTGACGGTTCGCTTGCAGAGGGAGCTGACGAGACCGGCCATGAAGCGCAGGCCGGCGGTGCCTCCGGGCACGGAGCTGAGGATGTAGGCGGCCAGCGCAACCAGCTGTATGGAGGCAGCCACCGCGGTGAGAGGGGTGCTGCGCAGGGCCAGGGCCGCGTACAGGGTGCCCAGCAGGGAGCCCAGGTAGGCGGCCGTGAAGGGCAGGTGGTCGGGGGAGGCCAGGAGCCGCAGCTGGTTCCAGGGCCCGCGGAGCAGGGCCAGGCTGCCCAGCAGGAAGAGGCTGCCCAGGGTGAAGAGCAGGGCAAACTTGCGGGCCCTCAGCAGCAGGAAGGGGGCGAAGAGGGCCGACAGGCCGAAGCAGGCCAGCCCCGCGGCCAAGCACAGGCCGAACCCCACCAGCCGCTGCCTGCGCGACAGCGAGGGCAGGCAGGGGTCCGGGTCCGTGGCCCAGCCCCCCGTGGGAGGGGGGCTAGCATTCTGAGGCTGGGCCGAGCGGCCGCCGAGGGAGGAGAAGGGGTTGAGCCGACTGGCCCAGCCGGGAGCGGGGGGAGAGGGCTCGGAGTCTGGGATGAGCAGAGGCCGGCTGTCTGCTCCGTCCCCAGCCGCTCCTGCCCGTGACTGAGACAGATACTCCCTCAGCTGCCGGTTCAGCTCACTCATGCCCACAGGTGGTGGCCTTCCTCACGGTGGCTGTGGGTACAGGTGTGGCCCTGGGGGGTGCCGGAGATCTTCACACTACCACCCCAAGGGGTGTCTACACCCTCCCCTTATGGTGCCGGGCAAGGTGACGGAGCTGCAGACTTGGTGTAAGCCGGACCCTGTAACAGGGCGATTGGTGCTTGAAGACTCCTCCAAGGTGGATGGTCACTTGAAGACTCCTCCAAGATGCACAGTCGCGTGAAGACTCCTCCAAGGTGGATGGTCACTTGAAGACCCCTCCAAGGTGGATGGTCACTTGAAGACCCCTCCAAGGTGGATGGTCACTTGAAGACCCCTCCAAGATGCACGGTCACTTGAAGACCCCTCCAAGATGGATGGTCACTTGAAGACCCCTCCAAGATGGATGGTCACTTGAAGACTCCTCCAAGATAGATGGTCACTTGAAGACCCCTCCAAGATGCACGGTCACTTGAAGACTCCTCCAAGATAGATGGTCACTTGAAGACCCCTCCAAGATGCACGGTCACTTGAAGACTCCTCCAAGGTGGATGGTCACTTGAAGACTCCTCCAAGGTGGATGGTCACTTGAAGACTCCTCCAGGCTGTTGTGTCCTTTTGCGGCACGCTGCCCCGTTGGTGTTTAAGTCTCCTTCAGGGTGGACTGTCACAAATCTCTCTCCGTGGTCAGTCGCTTTAAGATTTATTCTAGGTGTTCTGTGGCCGTGAGACTCCTCCGGGGGTGGACTGTCCCTTTAAGAATCCTCTTGGGTGGACTGCCCCTTTAAGGCTGTTCCTTTGAGACTCCTCCAAGGTGGACTGCCCCTTTAAGGGCGCCTCCTGGTGGACTGCCCCTTTAAGAAGGGGTCGCCTCGCCTCCTGCTCTCAGCGGGCGCCGAGCAGCTGGACGACGGCCCGCGTTCACTGCTCTGTTGCGGCAACGGCGCGGCTGTGCTGTGCTGTGCTCTGCTGTGCAGGGGGGGGCAGTCTCCCCGGGGGCTCCGCGATCCTCTCCGCTCCTCTCCGCTCGACGACTCCCTCCGCCCTTCTCAAAATGGCCGACGCACCTTTGGCCTCCCAGCCCTTATCAAGATGGCGGACGCACCTCCCAGACCACCTCAAGGGGCGGTAGGTGCGTCGGCCATCTTGAGGAGGGCAAGGGCGGTTATTGTGGAAAGGAACGGCGGACATTTTGAGAAGGTCTTTGAGGGTGCGTCCGCCATCTTGATAAACCCAACTCTCTCAACTGGATGGATCTAAGAGAGAGTTGGATAGAACTCTAGGGGCTAGTGGAGTCAAGGGATATGCAGGCACGGGTTATTGATAGGGTACGATCGGCCATGATCGCAATGCATGGCGGTGCTGGCTCGAATGGGCTCCTCCTGCTCCTATTGTCTATTGTCTATCTTGAGAAGGCATGGGAGAAGCGTCGGCCATTTTGAGGAGGTCTGGGGAGGTACGTCGGCCATTTTGAAGAGGGCAAGGGCGGTCATTTTGTGATGTAACGGCGGCCATCGTGGGAAGGTCGGTGAAGCGCGTCCGCCATCTTGAGACGGTCTGGGGACGCGTCGGCAATTTTGAGGAGGTCTGATGAGGTGCGGCGGCCATTTTGAGGAGGGCTGATCGGTGCGTCCGCCTCCCAGCCCTTCCCAAGATGGCCGCCGGCCTGCTCCCCGGGCGGGGTTACGGTGAGGTGAGGGAGCCATGGCAACCTGCAGCCTGCAGACCAGTCCCTCACTTACTCCCCAGCAAAGCAAAGCACTAATAAGCCTTGGGGGTTACACAAAAAGCTGGAGAAACTCAGCGGGTGCAGCAGCAGCATCTAAGGAGTGAAGGAGATAGGCGACGTTTCGGGTCGAGACCCTTCTTCAGACTGGTCAGGGATCAGGGAAACGAGAGATATAGACGGTGATGTGGAGAGATAAAGAACAATGAATGAAAGATATGCAAAAAAGTATTGGTGATAAGGGAAACAGGCCATTGTAAGCTGTTTGTGGTGTGAAAATGAGAAGCTAGTGCGACTGGGGTGGGGGGGGGGAGATGGAGAAGGAATGCCAGGGCCCGAGGGCTGAGGGAGAGGTGGGGGGGTGGGGGGAAAGAAGCAGTCTGGGTTAACAGAATTGACAAAATTCAATGTTCAAGCCCAGAGGATGCAGACTCCCCAAGCGGAATATGAGGTGCTGTTCCTCCAACTTGCGGTGTTGCTCACTCTGGCCATGGAGGAGGCCCAGGACCGAGAGGTCGGATACGGAGTGGGAGGGGGAGTTGAAGTGCTGAGCCACCGGGAGGTCGGGTTGGTTATTGCGGACCGAGCGGAGGTGTTCGGCGAAACGATCGCCCAGCCTCCGCTTGGTCTCACCGATGTAGATTAGCTGGCATCTGGAGCAACGGATGCAGTAGACGAGGTTGGAGGAAACATTGAATTTTCTCAATTCTGTTAACCCAGACTGCTCCTTTCCCCCCACCCCCCCACCTCTCCCTCAGCCCTCAGGCCCTGACATTCCTTCTCCATCTCCCCCCCCCATCCCCCCCCTCCCCAAGTCGCACTAGCTTCTCATTTTCACACCAGAAACAGCTTACAATGGCCTGCTTTCCTTATCACCAATACTTTTTTGCATATCTTTCACTCATTGTTCTTGCTTTATCTCTCCATATCACTGTTTATATCTCTCGTTTCCCTGATCCCTGACCAGTCTGAAGAAGGGTCTCGACCCGAAACGTCGCCTATCTCCTTCACTCCTTAGATGCTGCTGCACCCGCTGAGTTTCTCCAGCTTTTTGTGTAACCCTCGATTCTCCAGCATCTGCAGTTCCTTCTTTAACACTAATAAGCCTTGATGTGTTTGCTGGGCTATTAACATAAAAACATGGACAATAGGTGCAGGAGGAGGCCATTCGGCCCTTAGATTAGAATTAGAATGCTTTATTGTCATTGCATGTGTCACATACAATGAGATTACTGTGTCTCTCCATTTAAAAGAACTTCAAACATTCACATACTCATACTTTTTACACTCCCTCCCTCCCCAAACCCACCCATGGATTCACATTTACATAAATTGTAAATGTGAATCCATGGGTGGGTTTGTAACTTGTAAATTCGAGCCTGCACCGCCATTCAATATGATCATGGCTGATCATCCAACTCAGTATCCCGTACCTGCCTTCTCTCCCTACCCCCTGATCCCTTTAGCCACAAGGGCCACATCTATAATAACTCCCTCTTAAATATAGCCAATGAACTGGCCTCAACTACCTTCTGTGGCAGAGAATTCCACAGACTCACCACTCTCTGTGAAAAATATTTTTCTCATCTCGGTCCTAAAAGACTTCCGCCTTATCCTTAAACTGTGACCCCTTGTTCTGGACTTCCCCAACATCGGGAACAATCTTCCTGCATCTAGCCTGTCCAACCCCTTAAGAATTTTGTAAGTTTCTATAGGATCCCCCCTCAATCTTCTAAAGTTAGTGTCAGCTCACTAACTATCACAGTAGATTCAATAAATAATAATGAGAATGAATACTTTATTAATTCAGATGTCCTTGCAGCACACTAATAAAAATACAACATAACATTAAAGAAGAAATGTAAACATAGGGTGCAACATATCTCTGGAAATGAACGGTTTCAGGACCTGGCGAGGGGTGTGTAAAGATATGAAGCAGGTACATCCCTTTTATCTTATCTTATATTTTCCTTTTTTTTAATTTTTATTTTTTAATTCTTCCTCGCGTTCTACGTCTTTACAGGCTCTTTCTTTTCACTTTCTCACGCACTCACTATCTCATCTAACCTTCCCCATTTCTCTTTTTCTTCCTTCTGTTACTTTCCTTTATTAAAGTTTAAAACAAGAAGTGGTGCATGAAATGTATTATGTTATTGCGGGCTTATAATACCGTACTGTACATTACTTCTAATCCAAATAAATTTTTAAAAAATGTTAAAAGAAGAGATTTAAACATAAAAACATCCCCCACAATGGTTCCCATTATGAGGGAAGGCACAAAGTCCAGTCCCCAACCCCATGTCCACCCATAGTCGGGCCTATTGAGGCCTCCGTAGTCGCCGCTACGGCGGCCCGATGTTTCAGGCCCTCTCGCCGGGTGATGGTGCTCCGGTGTCGGGAGAATCCTCACAGCGGCTTGGGATACCTGGAGCGGCCGCTTCCTTACTCGAGACCGCGGCTTCCGAAGCCAACAGGCCGCGCTGGACGGAGCTCCACCAATGGTGATCTCGGCGAGAGATCCCAGGCTCCCGATGTTAAAGTTCAACGCCGCCGCCCGCGATCAATATGTGTTATTTAGTAGACGTTTGTAGATATTAAGTAGATATTTGTTTATTTAGCACGATGTGGATGTTGCCTGGATTTTATTTCTCATCCACAATTGCCTCCTCGGAGGCTGGTGGGCTGCAGGTGTCATTGCCCCTGTGGTCGTGGGCACCATAGTCTAGTTTGGAGATACCCACGTGAAAGCATGCCCTACAACGCATTGTGTAGGAAAGAACTGCAGATGCTGGATTAAATCGAAGATAGGCACAGAATGCTGGAGTAACTCAGCGGGACAGGCAGCATCTCTGGAGAGAAGGAACAGGTGATGTTTCAGGTCGGGACACTTTACAATCTTTACCATAGCCAATTAACCTACAAATCTGCACGTCTCTGGAGTGTGGGAGGAAACCACTTTACTCAGAGAGGCACAGACACAAATTAAACAGCTCATAGATGAGTGATGATGTTGTTGGTTTATTAAATGGCATTTTGCGTCCGTAATATCCAGCTACAGTAACTAGGATTTTTTGATACCCTCATCACACAATGGTTACTTGTGGAGTGAAATCAACCATCATTAGTCAATGTCTCGGTAATGTTTCATCTTTGTCTTTCCACAGAATTCACTTTAATCTTGCGTTTCTTGGTGTTTTGTAAGTACTCCCATGTATCTAACATGTAGATACCTTATGTGTAGAAAGGAACTGCAGATGCTAGTTTAAACCAAAGCTAGACACAAAATGCTGGGGTAACTCAACGGGACAGCATCTCTGGAGAGAAGGAACGGGTGGCACCCATTTGCCACCAGAAACGCCACCCATTCCTTCCCTCCAGAGATGCTGCCCGTCCCGCTGAGTTACTCCAGCATTTTGTGTCTAAAATCCTTCAGGGATTGGACAGGCTAGATGCAGGAAAAATGTTCCCCATGTTAGGGAAGTCCAGAACCAGGGGAGTCACAGTTTAAAAATATGGGGTAAGTTATTTAGGACTGAGATGAGGAAAAAACTTTCTCAGCCAGAAGGGGTTGGACAGGCTAGATGCAGGAAGATTGTTCCCGATGTTGGGGAGGTCCAGGACAAGGGGTCACAGCTTAAGGATAAGGGGGAAATCCTTTAGGACCGAGATGAGAAGGACTTTTTTCACACAGAGAGTGGTGGGTCTCTGGAATTCTCTGCCACAGAAGGTAGTTGAGGCTAGTTCATTGGCTATATTTAAGAGGGAGTTAGATGTGGCCCTTGTGGCTAAAGGGATCAGAGGGTATGGAGAGAAGGCAGGTACGGGATACTGAGTTGGATGATCAGCCATGATCATATTGAATGGCGGTGCAGGCTCGAAGGGCCGAATGGCCTACTCCTGCACCTAATTTCTATGTTTCTATGTTTCTAACATTCTCACTTTAGAAGAAGGGTCTCGACCTGAAACGTCACCCATTCCTTCTCTCCAGAGATGCTGCCTGTCCCGCTGAGTTACTCCAGCTTTTTGTGTCTTATCTTCAACCAAACTATAAACTACTCATCTTCCTTATAATTATCAAATATTCCCGACAACCTCTCCCAAACACTCCACGGGACTTTGTTTAAAGAGGAAATATGAATAGCATTGACATCTTTTTATAGAACGTATGGGTTTTATGAGAGTGAATGTAGAGACAGGGTTGTCCTGATTTAATTTACTTATAATAGATAATGATAGTACACAATAGGTGCAGGAGGAGGCCATTCGGCCCTTCGAGCCAACACCGCCATTCAATGTGATCATGGCTGATCATCCCCAATCAGTTCCCCGTTCCTGCTTTCTCCCCATATCCCCTGACTCCGCTATCTTTAAGAGCCCGATCTAGCTCTCTCTTGAAAGTATCCAGCGAACCGGCCTCCACCGCCCACTGAGGCAGAGAATTCCACCGACTCACAACTCTCTGTGTGAAAAAGTGTTTCCTCGTCTCCGTTCTAAATGGCTTACTCCTTATTCTTAAACTGTGGCCCCTGGTTCTGGACTCCCCCAACATCGGGAACATGTTTCCTGCCTCTAGCGTGTGCAAACCCTTAATAATCTTATATGTTTCAATGAGATCCCCTCTCATCCTTCTAAACTCCAGAGTGTACAAGCCCAGCCGCTCCATTCTCTCAGCATATGACAGTCCCGGGAATGAATCTTGTAAACCTACGCTGCATAATGTATATTTTTGTGGATTCGATTTTCTATGTTCAGACGGTGAGATTCAGACTACCAGCATTCTTCAAGTGAAAACAATTCAACTTAACAGCCCCACTCATTACACCAAGTACCTTGCACTGTTTAATAAAGAACTGTGCAGGTTCACACCGAAGATAGACACACAAAGGTGGAGGAGCTCAGCGGATCAGGCAGCATCTCTGGAGAGAAGGAATAGGTGACATTTCTTCAGACTGAGTCGGGGGAGAGGGAAAACGAGAGATACGAAAAGGGACATAGAACAAAATGTATGAGAGATATGCAAAAGATATGCAAATCATAGCCAGCATTGATGATCAAGGAAAGGTGGAGCCCACAATGGTCCATTGTCTGCTGCGGGGAAGGTGATAACTAGCGATACAAACGGTGAAACTCAGCAGGTCAACAGTGAAACCGATGCCCCCTGTCACACTTAGGACACCTGAACGGAAACCTCTGGGGACTTTGCGCCCCACCCAACGGTTCCCGTGCGGTTCCCGGAGGTTTTTGTCAGTCTCCCTAATGGCCGAAAGTGGTTTCCGTTTTTAAAATCGGTGATTTTTTAGTCGAAGCCGGTTGCGCGATGCTAGTTGAAGATGGTTGCCGGAGGACAGGAACCTCCGGGAACCGCACGGAAACCTTGGGTGGGGCGCAAAGTCTCCTGAGGTTGCCGTTCAGGTTTCCTAAGCGGGGCAGGGGCATAAGGGCCTGAAGAAGGGTTTTGGCCCGAAACGGTGACGATTTCCTTCGCTCCGTAGATGCTGCCTCACCCGCTGAGTTTCTCCGGCATTTTTGTCTACCTTCGATTTTCCAGCATCCGCAGTTCCTTCTTAAACAGTGAAACTAGTACAATGTTTTGGGTCGAGACCCGTCTTCAGACTGAGTCAGGGGAGAGGCAGTCTAGAGATATGGAAGGGTGAGGTGTAAAAAGGACAGCTTAAAAGATGCAGGGTGACTTGGACAGGTCGGGTGAGTGGGCAGATGCATGGCTACTGCAGTATAATATAGATAAATGTGAGGTTATCCACTTTGGTGGCAAGAACAAGGAGGCAGATTACTATCTGAATGGTGTCTGATTAGGAAAAAAGGAAGTGCAACAAGACCTGGGTGTCCTTGTACACTGGTCACTGAAAGTAAGCGTGCAGGTACAGCAGGCAGTGAAGAAAGCTAATGGCATGTTGGCCTTCATAACAAGAGGATTTCAGTACAGGAACAAAGAGGTTCTTCTGTAGTTGTACAGGGCCCTGGTGAGACCACATCTGGAGTATTGTGTGCAGTTTTGGTCCCCTAATTTGAGGAAGGACATCTTTGTGATTGAGGCAGTGCAGCGTAGGCTCACCAGGTTAATCCACAGGATGGCGGGACTGTCATATGAGGAAAGATTGGAAAGACTAGGCTTGTATTCACTGGAATTGGTGTGTCTGTGGGTTTTGGGGTGTGTGTGTGTGGGGACGGGTGTTGGTGTACGCGTGTGTGTGGGGAGGGGGGTTGGTGTACGCGTGTGTGTGTGTGTATGTGGGGGGGGGGGTTGGTGTGTGTGTATGTGGGGGGGGGGTTGGTGTGTGTGTATGTGGGGGGGGGTTGGTGTGTGTGTATGTGGGGGGGGTTGGTGTGTGTGTATGTGGGGGGGGGTATGTGTGTGTGTGTGGGG
This sequence comes from Raja brachyura, assembly GCA_963514005.1. Next base: position 35,397 of record CAUPSL010000787.1, on the reverse strand, counting down.
GGGGGTTGGTGTGTGTGTATGTGGGGGGGGGGTTGGTGTGTGTGTGTGTGGGGGGGGTTGGTGTGTGTGTATGTGGGGGGGGTTGGTGTGTGTGTATGTGGGGGGGGTTGGTGTGTGTGTGGGGGGGGGGTTGGTGTGTGTGTATGTGGGGGGGGGTTGGTGTGTGTGTATGTGGGGGGGGTTGGTGTGTGTGTATGTGGGGGGGGTTGGTGTGTATGTGGGGGGGGGTTGGTGTGTGTGTATGTGGGGGGGGTATGTGTGTGTGTGTGGGGGGGGGTTGGTGTGTGTGTATGTGGGGGGGGGGTTGGTGTGTGTGTGTGTGGGGGGGGTTGGTGTGTGTGTATGTGGGGGGGGTTGGTGTGTGTGTATGTGGGGGGGGTTGGTGTGTGTGTGGGGGGGGGTTGGTGTGTGTGTGTATGTGGGGGGGGTTGGTGTGTGTGTGGGGGGGGGTGTGTGTGTGTGTGTGGGGGGAGGTTGGTATGTGTGTATGTGGGGGGGGGGTTGGTGTATGTGTGTGTGTGTGTGGGGGGGGGTTGGTGTATGTGTGTGTGTGTGTGGGGGGGGGGTTGGTGTGTGTGTGTATGTGGGGGGGGTTGGTGTGTGTGTGTATGTGGGGGGGGTTGGTGTGTGTGTGTGTGTGTGTGTGGGGTTTGGTGTGTGTGTGGGTTTGGTGTGTGTGTGTGTGTGTGTGGGGGGTTTGGTGTATGTGTGTGGGGTTTGGTGTGTGTGTGTGGGGTTTGGTGTGTGCGTGTGTGTGGGGTTTGGTGTGTGTGTGGGTTTGGTGTGTGTGTGTGTGTGTGTGTGGGGTTTGGTGTGTGTGTGTGGGGTTTGGTGTGTGCGTGTGTGTGGGGTTTGGTGTGTGTGTGTGTGGGGTTTGGTGTATGTGTGTGGGTGTGGGGTTTGGTGTGTGTGCGTGTGTGTGGGGTTTGGTGTGTGTGTGTGTGGGGTTTGGTGTGTGTGTGTGTGTGGGGTTTGGTGTGCGTGTGTGTGGGGTTTGGTGCGTGTGTGTGTGGGGTTTGGTGTGTGTGTGTGTGTGGGGTTTGGTGTGCGTGTGTGTGGGGTTTGGTGCGTGTGTGTGTGGGGTTTGGTGTGTGTGTGTGTGGGGGGTTTGGTGTGTGTGTGTGTGTGGGTGGGTGTGTGGGTGGGGTTTGGTGTGCGTGTGTGTGGGGTTTGGTGTGTGTGTGTGTGTGGGGGGGGGGTTGGTGTGTGTGTGTGTGTGGGGGGGGGGGATTTGGTGTGTGTGTGTGAGGTTTTGTGTGTGTGTGTGTGGGGTTTGGTGTTTGTGTGTGTGTGTGGCGTTTGGTGTGTGTGGAGTTTGGTGTGTGTGTGTGGGGTTTGGTGTGTGTGTGTGTGTGGGGGGGGTTTGACTGTGTGTGTGTGTGGGGTTTGGTGTGTGTGTGGGGTTTGACGTGTGTGTGTGTGTGGGGTTTGGTGTGTGTGTGTGGGGTTTGGTGTGTGTGTGTGTGGGGTTTGGTGCGTGTGTGTGTGTGTGTGGGGTTTGGTGTGTGTGTGGGGTTTGGTGTGTGTGTGGGGTTTGACGTGTGTGTGTGTGTGCGTCTACATGCGTGGCTTTGAATGAGCTTACAGAAGTGCCGGTGGTGTGCTTTGAGAATGATTAGTGGGTTAGGGTGAAACAGTCGTTCGTGCTGCTAGCCTGCGGAGACGGAGAGAGTTGTCACAGGCAGTGAATTAACTGCTCGTTCAAGTTCAGTCACGTCGCTCCTCATTAAAATCCGCAGACCGGCAGGAACTGTGGTCTGCCCTCCGGCATCAGCCTGACTTCAGTACGGACACAAAACGCTGGAGTAACTCAGCGGGACAGGCAGCATCTCTGGAGAGAAGGAATGGGTGACATTTTGGGTCGAGTCTGAAGAAGGGTCTCGACCTGAAACGTCACCCATTCATTCTCTCCAGAGATGCTGCCCATCCCGCTGAGTTACTCCAGTTCACGTTCAAGTGAGTTTATTGTCATGTGTCCCTGACAGGACAATGAAATTCTTGCTTTGCTTCAGCACAACAGAACATAGTCGGCATTGACTACAGAACAGATCAGTGTGTCCATATACCATTATATAAATATATACACACATGAATAATTAAACTGATAAAGTGCAAATAACAGATAATGGGGCTATTAATGATCAGAGTTTTGTCCGAGCCAGGTTTAATAGCCTGATGGCTTTGGGGAAGTAGCTATTCCTGAACCTGGTCGTTGCAGTCTTCAGGCTCCTGTACCTTCTACCTGAAGGTAGTGGGGAGATGAGTGTGTGGCCAGGGTGGTGTGGGTCCTTGATGATGCTGCCAGCCTTTTTGAGGCAGCGACTGTGATAAATCCCCTCGATGGAAGGAAGGTCAGAGCCGATGATGGACTGGGCAGTGTTTACTACTTTTTGTCGTCTTTTCCTCTCCGGGGCGCTCAAGTTGCCGAACCAAGCCACAATGCAACCGGTCAGCATGCTCTCTACTGTGCACCTGTAGATGTTAGAGAGAGTCCTCCTTGACAGACCAACTCTCCATAATCTTCTCAGGAATTAGAGGCGCTGATGTGCTTTCTTCATAATTGCATCAGTGTTCTCAGTGTACTCCAGTGTAAACCAGCGTCTGCAGTTCCTTCCGACACAATCAGTCTATGACTTCCCAGAACAGGCACACTTCCCCACGCTGACAAAGGCTCCACAAAACTCCTCAGAGAGGGGCAGCAGAGAGAAACTCTGGCTTCCCTTTCAATAACCCCACTTACACTTCCCTATATCGGGTTAACCTATGATGAGCGTTTGATGGCACTGGGCCTGTACTCGCTGGAGTTTAGAAGAATGATGGGGGACCCTCATTGAAACGTACAGAATAGTGAAAGGCCTGGATAGAGTGGATGTGGAGAGGATGTTTCCACTAGTGGGAGAGTCGAGGACCAGAGGTCACAGCCTCAGAATTAAAGGATGTTCCTTTAGGAAGGAGATGAGGAGGAATTTCTTTAGTCAGAGGGCGGTGAATCTAGGATTCTTTGCCACAGACGGCTGGGGAGGTCAAGGCAGTGGATATCTTTAAGGCAGAGATGGATAGGAGGGGGGTGGGGGGGGGATGTGTGTGTGTGTGTGGTTCTGTGTGTGTGGGGGGGTTTGGTGTGTGTGGGGAGGGTGGTGTGTGTGTGTGTGTGTGTGTGATTTGGTGTCTGTGTGGGGTTTGGTGTGTGTGTGTGTGGGGGGGGTTTGGTGTGTGTGTGTGTGGGGGGTTTGGTGTGTGTGTGTGTGGGGGGGGGTTTGGTGTGTGTGTGTATGTGGGGTTTGGTGTGTGTGTGTGTGTGTGGGGTTTGATGTGTGTGTGTGTGTGGGGTTTGGTGTGTGTGTGTGTGTGTGGGGGGGGTTTGGGGTGTGTGTGTGTGTGTGTGGGGGGGGTTTGGGGTGTGTGTGTGGGGGGGGGGGTTGGTGTGTGTGTGTGTGTGTGGGGTTTGGTGTGTGTGTGTGTGTGTGTGTGTGTGGTGTTTTGGTGTGTGTGTGTGTGTGTGTGTGTGTGGGGGGGGGTTTGGGGTGTGTGTGTGTGTGGGGTTTGGTGTGTGTGTGTGTGTGGGGGGTTTGGTGTGTGTGTGTGGGGTTTGGTGTGTGTGTGGTGTTTTGGTGCGTGTGTGTGTGTGTGTGTGTGTGTGTGTGTGTGTGTGTGGGGGGGGTTTGGTGTGTGTGTGTGTGGGGTTTAGTGTGTGTGTGGGTGTGTGTGTGTGTGTGGGGTTTAGTGTGTGTGTGTGTGGGGTTTGGTGTGTGTGTTCGGGCAGTTTGGTGTGTGTGTGTGTGTGTGTGTGTGTGGGGTTTGGTGTGTGTGTGTGTGTGGGGTTTGGTGTGTGTGTGTGGGCGGTTTGGTGTGTGTGTGTGTGTGTGTGTGGTTTGGTGTGTGTGTGTGTGGGGAGGGGATGGTGTGTGTGTGATTTGGTGTGTGTGTGTGTGTGGGGTTTGGTGTGTGTGTGTGTGTGTGGGGTTTGGTGTGTGTGTGTGTGGGGGGTTTGGTATGTGTGTGTGTGGGGTTTGGTGTGTGTGTGTGTGTGCGCGGGGTTTGGTGTGTGTGGGGTTTGATGTGTGTGTGTGTGTGGGGGGGGGGTTCTCAGTGGATATTTTTAAGGCAGAGATAGATAGACTCTTGGTTAGTACGGGTGTCGGGGTTATGGGGAGAAGGCAGGAGAATGGGGTTGGGAGGGAGAGATAGGCAAGTCAAATCAATAGAGTCCTGTGTCCCAGATAGGACAATGAAATTCTTGCTTGCTGCAGCACAACAGGATATTGTAAGTGAAATTACAGAACAGTTCTGTTCAATATACACATAAATAAGTAGATATAGTGCAATAGGTTGTTACACTTTAGATGTTCAAGCAGATGCTGGAAAATCGAAGGTACACAAAAATGCTGGAGAAACTCAGCGGGTGCAGCAGCATCTATGGAGCGAAGGAATAGGCAACGTTTCGGGCCGAAACCCTTGCCATTTCCTTCGCTCCATAGATGTTGTTACAGTTCAGAGTCTGTTTGTTGGCGAGTTTAATAGCCGGATGGCTGTGGGGAAGAAGCTGTTCCTGAACCTGGATGTACCAGATTTCAGGCTCCTGTACCTTCTACCCGATGTTAGCGGAGAGATGAGTGCGTGGCCACTCGCATATTTTCTAGAACTGTGTAAAGATAAGGCCATACTGGCAAAATGCTGACACGGTTGTTAAAAATACCTTGGGTTATAAAATTCCAAAATACCTGCCCTGTGAGATATTTAAAGACATTGTAAAGATAGAAGATACGTATTTGTTTACATAACCTGGCCCCCAACACCAGCAAAACCAAGGAACTGATTGTGGACTTTGGAAGGAGTAGGATGGGGACCCACAGTCCTGTTTATATCAATGGGTCGATGGTTGAAAGGGTCAAGAGCTTCAAATTCCTGGGCGTGCACATCAGTGAAGATCTTTCCTGGTCCGAGAACACAGATGCAATTGTTAAGAAATCTTATCAGCGCCTCTACCTCCTGAGAAGATTACGGAGAGTTGGTCTGTCAAGGAGGACTCTCTCTAACTTCTACAGGTGCACAGTAGAGAGCTTGCTGACTGGTTGCATCGTGGCTTGGTTCGGCAACTTGAGCACCCTGGAGAGGAAAAGACTACAAAAAGTAGTAAACACTGCCCAGTCCATCATCGGCTCTGACCTTCCTTCCATCGAGGGGATTTATCGCAGTCGCTGCCTCAAAAAGGCTGGCAGCATCATCAAGGACCCACACCATCCTGGCCACACACTCATCTCCCTGCTACCTTCAGGTAGAAGGTACAGGAGCCTGAAGACTGCAACGACCAGGTTCAGGAATAGCTACTTCCCCACAGCCATCAGGCTATTAGACCCGGCTCGGAACTCTGAACATTAATAACCCATTATCTGTTATTTGCACTTTATCAGTTTATTTATTCATGTGTGTATTTACGTATATAATGGTATATGGACACACTAATCTGTTTTGTAGTCAATGCCTACTATGTTCTGTTGTGCTGAAGCAAAGCAAGAATTTCATTGTCCTGTCAGGGACACATGACAATAAACTTGTCTGAAGAAGGGTCTCGACCCGAAACGTCGCCTATCTCCTTCGCTCCTTAGATGCTGCTGCACCCGCTGAGTTTCTCCAGCTTTTTGTGTAACCCTCGATTCTCCAGCATCTGCAGTTCCTTCTTTAACACAACTGACAATAAACTCTTTTTGGCTTTTTTGACTGACTTTAAAGGTTTGCTTGCAGCAACAAAGAAGGCCATTACCAGGCAGTGGCTTAATGAACAACCCCAAATACAGGAACAATGGCTAGAAATTGTGCGAGACATCTTTAATATGGAGAAACTGACAAAGAGTCAAGGAGAATTCATTTGAGAAGATCTGTGAAAAATGGTCCGTTTATTTGAGCCATGACACCAACTAGACAAATGCCGAGTTAGATATGGGAAGATTGTGTTATATAGAACTAGATGGTATGCTTGCCATAGAGGGAGTACAGAGAAAGTTCACCAGACTGATTCCTGGGATGGCAGGGCTTTCATATGAAGAAAGACTGGATAGACTCGGCTTGTACTCGCTGGAATTTAGAAGATTGAGGGGGGGATCTTATAGAAACGTACAAAATTCTTAAGGGGTTGGACAGGCTAGATGCAGGAAGATTGTTCCCGATGATGGGGAAGTCCAGGACAAGGGGTCACAGTTTAAAGATAAGGGGGAAGTCTTTTAAAACAAAGGTGAGAAAAACATTTTTCACACAGAGAGTGGTGAGTCTGTTGAATTCTCTGCCACAGAAGGTAGTTGAGGCCAGTTCATTGGCTATATTTAAGAGGGAGTTAGATGTGGCCCTTGTGGCTAAAGGGATCAGGGGGTATGGAGAGAAGGCAGGTACAGGATACTGAGTTGGATGATCAGCCATGATCACATTGAATGGCAGTGCAGGCTACAAGGGCCGAATGGCCTACTCCTGCACCTATTTTCTATGTTTAAATATTTCTATGTTGAAATATCTCTAGATAACTAATCAATGTAACATTTTTTTTTAAATTTAGACATATACATAGAAAATAGGTGCAGGAGGAGGCCATTCAGCCCTTCGAGCCAGCACCGCCATTCATTGTGATCATGTCTGATCGTCCCCTATCAATAACCCGTGCCTGCCTTCTCCCCATATCCCTTGACTTCACCAGCCCCTAGAGCTCTACCCAACTCCCTCTTAAATCCATCCAGTGATTTGGCCTCCACTGCCCTCTGTGGCAGGGAATTCCACAAATTCACAACTCTCTGGGTGAAAAAGTTTTTTCTCACCTCAGTCTTAAATGACCTCCCCTTTATTCTAAGACTGTGGCCCCTGGTTCTGGACACCCAACATTGGGAACATTTTTCCTGCATCTAGCTTGTCCAGTCCTTTTATAATTTTATATGTTTCTATAAGATCCCCCCTCATCCTTCTAAACTCCAGTGAATGCAAGCCTAGTCTTTTCAATCTTTCCTCATATGACAGTCCCACCATCCCAGGGATCAATCTCGTGAACCTGCGCTGCACTGCCTCAATCACAAGGATGTCCTTCCTCAAATTAGGAGACCAAAACTGTACACAATACTCCAGATGTGGTCTCACCAGAGCCCTGTGCAACTGCAGAAGAACCTCTTTACTCCTGTACTGAAATCCTCTAGTTATGAAGGCCAACATTCCATTAGCTTTCTTCACTGCCTGCTGTACCAGCAGGCCAACTTTCAGTGACTGGTGTACAAGGACACCCAGGTCTCACTGCACCTCCCCCTTACCTAACCTAACCCCATTGAGATAATAATCTGCCCCCTTGTTTTTGCCGCCAAAGTGGATAACCTCACATTTATCTATATTATACTGCATCTGCCACGCATCTGCCCACTCACTCAACCTGTCCAGGTCACCCTGCAACCTCCTAACATCCTCTTCACAGTTCACACTGCCACCCAGCTTTGTGTCATCCACAAACTTGCTAGTGTTGCTCCTAATTCCCTCTTCCAAATCATTAATATATATGGTAAACAGTTGCGGCCCCAACACCGAGCCTTGCGGCATTCCACTCGCCACTGCCTGCCATTTTGAAAAGGACCCGTTCACTCCTACTCTTTGCTTCTGGTCTGCCAAACAATTTTCTATCCATGTCAACACCCTACCCCCAATACCATGTGCTCTAATTTTAGTCACCAGTCTCCCGTGCGGGACCTTATCAAAGGCTTTCTGAAAGTCTAGATACACTACATCCACTGGCACCCCTTCATCCATTTTACTTGTCACATCCTCAAAAAATTCCAGAAGATTAGTCAAGCATGATTTCCCTTTCATAAATCCATGTTGACTTGGACTAATCCTTTTACTGCTATTCAAATGCCCCATTATTACCTCTTTAATAATTGACTCCAGCATCTTTCCCACCACCGAAGTCAGGCTAACTGGTCTGTAATTCCCCGTTTCCTCTCTCGCTCCTTTCTTGAAAAGTGGGATAACATTAGCTATCCTCCAATCCACAGGGACTGATCCTGAATCTATTGAACATTGGAAAATGATCACCAATGCGTCCACTATTTCTAGAGCCACCTCCATCAGAACCCTGGTATTTATCATCCTTCAGTCCCATTAGCCTACCCAATACTATTTCTCGCCCAATGAAAATTTCTTTCAGTTCCTCTACCCCCTTAGATCCTCTGTCCTCCAGTACTTCTGGTGATTGTTTGTGTCTTCCTTAGTGAAGACAGATCCGAAGTACCCGTTCAACCCTTCTGCCATTTCCTTGTTCCCCATAATAATTTCACCCGTGTCTGCCTTCAAGGGACCCACATTTGACTTTGCTACTCTTTTTCCCTTAACATATGTAAAGAAGCTTTTACTGTCCTTTATATTCCTGGCCAGCTTCCCTTCATACTTCATCTTTTCAGCCCTTATTACCCATTTTGTTTCCTTCTGTTGTCCTGTGAAAGTTTCCCAATCCTCCGGCTTCCGGCTACTCTTTGCTGTGTTATACATCTTTTCTTTTAGTTTTATTCTATCCCTAACTTCTCTCGTCAGCTACGGTTGCCTCCTACTCCCCTTGGAATCTTTCTTCCTTTTTGGAATGAAATGATCCTGCATCTTCCGGATCATGCCCAGAAATTCCTGCCATTGCTGTTCCACCATCATTCCTGCTAGGATCCCTTTCCAGTCTACCTTGGCTAGCTCCTCTCTCATGCCTTCATAGTCCCCTTTGTTCAACTGCATCACTGCAACTTCCGATTTAACCTCCTCTTTCTCAAATTGCAGATTAAAACTAATCACATTATGATCACTACCTCTAAGCGTTTCCTTTACCTCGAGTTCTCTTATCATATCTGGTTCATTGGACAACACTAAATCCAGAATTGCCTTTTCTCTGGTCGGCTCCATTACAAGCTGCTCTAAGAATCCATCTCGGAGGCATTCTACAAACTCTCTTTCTTGGGGTCCTGAACCAACCTGGTTTTCCCAGTCTACCTGCATATTGAAATCCCCCATCACCACAGTGGCATTACCTTTGTTACATGCCAGTTTTAACTCCTGCTGCAACTTACACCCTACATCCGGGCTACTATTTGGGGGTCTGTAGATAACACCAATTAGTGTCTTCTTGCCTTTGCAATTCCTCAACTCAATCCACAGTGACTCTACCCTGTCAGTCCCTATGTCTTCCCTCGCAAGGGACTGAATTCCATCCCTCACCAGAAGAGCTACCCCCCCCCCTCCCCTGCCCACCTGCCTGTCCTTTCTAGAGGATGTATAACCCTGAATATTAATTTCCCAGACCCGATCCTCCTGCAGCCACGTCTCAGTAATCCCCACAATGTCATATCTACCAACCTCTATCTGAGCCTCAAGCTCATCTACTTGACTTCTTATACTTCGCGCATTTAAATATAGTACTTTTAATTCCTTACGCATCTCACCATTCACATCGATCCCTATTACACTTGGCCATACTCTCCTATCCCTTTGTGAGCTTTCTTTCCCGTTAAGGAATTTGGTAAGTGAACCACAGGATGGAGTGGGTCCTTGATGATGCTGTCCTGGGCTTCCTCATCAGCCATGATTGAATGGCAGAGTAGACCCCTGACGATAAACTAAACTGGCATTGAGCGTGAGTTTAGTTTATTGTCACGTGTACCGAGGTACAGATAAAAGCTTTTGTTGTGCTAACCAGTCAGCAGAAAGACCATGTGATTGCAAGCGAGCCATTCGCAGTGTACAGATGTGTAAGAAAGAACTGCAGATGCTGGTAAAATCGAAGGTAGACACAAAATACTGGAGTAACATAGAAACATAGAAAATAGGTGCAGGAGTAGGCCATTTGACCCTTCGAGCCTGCACCGCCATTCAATATGATCATGGCTGATCATCCAACTCAGTATCCCGTACCTGCCTTCTCTCCATACCCCCTGCTCCCTTTAGCCCCAAGGACCACATCTAACTCCCTCTTAAATATAGCCAATGAACTGGCCTCAACTACCTTCTGAGGCAGAGAATTCCACAGATTCACCACTCTCTGTGTGAAAAATGATCTTCTCATCTCGGTCCTAAAGGATTTCCCCCTTATCCTTAAACTGTGACCCCTTGTCCTGGACCTCCCCGACATCGGGAACAATCTTCCTGCATCTAGCCTGTCCAACCCCTTAAGAATTTTGTAAGTTTCTATACGACCCCCCCTCAATCTTCTAAATTCTAGCGAGTACAAGCCGAGTCTATGCAATCTTTCTTCATATGGAAGTCCTGACATCCCAGGAATCAGTCTGGTAATTCAGCGGGACAGGCAGCATCTCTGGAGAGAAGGAATGGGCGGCGTTTTGGGTCGAGACCCTTCTTCAGACTGATGTCAGGGGGGTGGGTGGAGACAGTAAGACTAGTAGGAGAACTGGGAAGGGGATCTGTAGTTACCGCTCAGTCCGCCTTAACCTTCCTGATCTCCCGGTGGCTCAGCACTTCAACTCCCCCTCCCATTCCCAATCTAACCTTCCTGTCCTGGGCCTCCTCCATTGTCAGAGTGAGGCCCAGCGCAAATTGGAGGAACAGCACCTCATATTTCACTTGGGAATTTACACCCCAGCGGTATGAACATTGACTTCTCTAACTTCAGATAGCCCTTGCTTTCTCTCTCCAGCCCCTCCCCCTTCCCAGTTCTCCCACTAGTCTTACTGTCACCGACTACATTCTATCTCTGTCCCGCCCCCTCCCCTGACATCAGTCTGAAGAAGGGTCTCGACCCAAAACGTCGCCCATTCCTTCTCTCCAGAGATGCTGCCTGTCCCGCTGAGTTACTCCAGCATTTTGTGCCTACCGCAGTGTACAGACACTGGACAGAGGAAAATAACATGAATAACCTTACTGCGAGATTAGGTCCAGTGATGTCCGATCGAAGTTAGTCTGAGGATCTTCAATTAGGCAGATACTAGCTCAGGACTGCTCTCTGGCTGTGGTGGGATGGTTCAGTTGCCTGAAAACAGCTGGGAAGAAACTGTCCCTGAATCTGGAGATGTGCGTTTTCACACTTCTATATCCCTCTTGTCCCTGTCGAGATGCAACCAGCAGTTGATGGAAAGATGATCCATGATAGATACATAGATAGCCTGCCCAACCTCTCCCTGTAACTCAGGCCCTCGAGTCCTGGCAACATCCTCGTAAATCTTCTCTGCACCTTTTCCAGCTTGACGACATCTTTCCTGTAACATGGTGACCAGAACTGAACACAATTTGGCCTTCATAACAAGAGGAGCTGAGTATCAGAGCAAAGAGGTCCTACTGCAGTTGTACAGGGCCCTGGTGAGACCACACCTGGAGTATTGTGTGCAATTTTGGGCATCCTCCAAATTTGAGGTAGGACATTCTTGCTGTTGAGGGAGTGCAGCGTAGGTTTACAAGGTTAATTCCCGGGATGGCGGGACTGTCATATGCTGATTGAATGGAGCAGCTGGGCTTGTATACTCTGGAGTTTAGAAGGATGAGAGGGGATCTTATTGAGACATATAAGATTATTAAGGGTTTGGACACACTTGAGGCAGGAAATATGTTCCCGATGTTGGGGGAGTCCAGAACCAGGGGCCACAGTTTAACAATAAGGGGTGAGCCATTTAGAACGGAGACGAGGGAACACTTTTTCTCACAGAGAGTTGTGAGTCTGTGGAATTCTCTGCCTCAGAGGGCGGTGGAGGCCGGTTCTCTGGATACTTTCATGAGAGAGCTAGATAGGGCTCTTAAAGATAGCGGAGTCAGGAGATATGGGGAGAAGGCAGGAACGGGGATCTGATTGGGGATGATCAGCCATGATCACATTGAATGGCGGTGCTGGCTCGAAGGGCCGAATGGCCTCCTCCTGCACCTAGTGTCTATTGTCTATTGTCAATGCAAGCTTGCCTGATCTCCCAGTTGCCAAATGCTTTAACTCCCTCGTAGACTCGCAATGCTGGAGAAACTCAGCGGGTCAGGCAGCATCTCTGGAGAGAAGGAACTGGTGATGTTTCGGGTCGAGACCCTTCTTCGGGCTGATGTCCTCATTCCTTAGGGAACGGGGGTTCCCCTCTTCTATTATAAATGAGACTCTCACTAGAGTCTCCTCGAGATCCCGCAGCCCCGCTCTTACTCCCCCTCCCCCCATTCATAACAAGGACAGAGCACCCCTTGTCCTCACCTTCCACCCCACCAGCCGTCACACACAGCATATAATCCTCCAACACTTTCTCCACCTCTAACGGGATCCCAGCACTGGCCACATCATCCCATCTCCAGCCCTTTCTGCTTACCACAGAGACCGCTCCCTCCGCAACTCCCTGGTTAACTCGTCCCTTCCCACCCAACCTACCCCCTCCCCAGGTACTTTCCCCAGCAACTGCAGGAGATGCAACACCTGTCCCTTTACCTCCCCCCTCAACTCCATCCAAGGCCCCAAACAGTCTTTCCAGATGAGGCAGAGGTTCACCTGCACCTCCTCCAACCTCATCCACTGCATCCACTGTTCCAGGTGTCAACTTCTCTACATCGGCGAGACCAAGCGCAGGCTCGGCGATCATTACGCTGAACACCTCCGCTCAGTCCGTCGTAACCTACCTGATCTCCCGGTGGCTCAGCACTTCAATTCCCCCTCCCATTCCCAATCTGACCTTTCTGTCCTGGGCCTCCTCCATTGTCAGAGTGAGGCCCAGCGCTAATTGGGGGAACAGCACCTCATATTTCACTTGGGGAGTTTACACTCCAGCGGTATGAACATTGACTTCTCTAACTTCAGATAGCCCTTGCTTTCTCTCTCCAGCCCCTCCCCTTCCCAGTTCCCCCGCGAGTTTCATCGCTTGTACACTCTGGAGTTTAGAAGGATGAGAGGGGATCTTATTGAAACATATAAGATATAAGGGTTTGGACACATTAGAGGCAGGAAACACGTTCCCGATGTTGGGGGAGTCCAGAACCAGGGGCCACAGTTTAAGAATAAGGGGTAAGCCATTTAGAATGGAGACGAGGAAACATTTTTTCACCCAGAGAGTTGTGAGTCTGTGGAATTCTCTGCCTCAGAGGCCGGTTCTCTGGATGCTTTCAAGAGAGAGTTAGATAGAGCTCTTAAAGATAGCGAAGTCAGGGGATATGGGGAGAAGGCAGGAACGGGGTACTGATTGGGGATGATCAGCCGTGATCACATTGAATGGCGGTGCTGGCTGGAAGGGCCGAATGGCCTCCTCCTGCACCTGTTGTCTATTGTGTATTGTATGCCCCCGTGCCACCTCCCCCTCAGCTAACAATGAACCACTCTAGGTACACAAAAAGCTGGAGAAACTCAGCGGGTGCAGCAGCATCTAAGGAGCGAAGGCGATAGGCGACGTTTCGGGTCGAGACCCTTCTTCAGACATGAACCACTCTACATTTGCTTACCATCCTCTGTTTTGATCTGTGGCTTTCACACCTCACCCTTCCATATCTCTAGACTCCCTCCCCCCTGGCTCTCAGTCTGAAGAAGGGTCTCGACCCGAAACGTCGCCCGTTCCTTCTCTCCAGGGATGCAGCCCGTCCCACTGAGTTACTCCAGCACTTTGATTTTCTCTTCGGTGTAAACCAGCATCTGCAGTTCCTTCCGACAGGCTCTGTGTCTGTGTCAGGTTCCCTGGGCCACCGCCGCCACCTGCAGGCCACGTCGTATAGTGCGGCCCAGCCAAGTCTAGTTCAGCTCCAGGGTTACACAAAATGCTGGAGAAACTCAGCGGGTGCAGCAGCATCTAAGGAGCGAAGGAGATAGGTGACACTTCGGGTCGAGACCCTGAGTTTATTGTCATGTGTCCCTTACAGGACAATGAAATTCTTGCTTTGCTTCAGCACAACAGAACATAGTCGGCATTGACTACAAAACAGATCAGTGTGTCCATATACCATTATATAAATATATACACACATGAATTAATAAACTGATAAAGTAAAAATAACAGATAAAGGGTTATTAATGTTCAGAGTTTTGTCCGAGCCAGGTTTAATAGCCGGATGGCTGTGGGGAAGTAGCTATTACTGAACCTGGTCGTTGCAGTCTTCAGGCTCCTGTACCTTCCACCCGAAGGTAGCAGGGAGATGAGTGTGGCCAGGGTGGTGTGGGTCCTTGATGATGCTGCCAGCCTTTTTGAAGCAGCGACTGTGATAGATCCCCTCGATGGAAGGAAGGTCAGAGCCGATGATGGACTGGGCAGTGTTTACTACTTTTTGTAGTCTTTTCCTCTCCAGGGCGCTCAAGTTGCTGAACCAAGCCACGATGCAACCGGTCAGCAAGCTCTCTACTGTGCACCTGTAGAAGTTAGAGAGAGTCCTCCTTGACAGACCAACTCTCCATAATCTTCTCAGGAAGTAGAGGCGCTGATGAGCTTTCTTAATAATTGCATCTGTGTTCTCGGACCAGGAAAGATCTTCACAGATGTGCACGCCCAGGAATTTGAAGCTCTTGACCCTTTCAACCATCGACCCGTTGATATAAACAGGACAATAGGTGCAGGAGTAGGCCATTCGGCCCTTCGATGGTGAGATTGTTATATGTTGAGAGCATGGAGCGGCTGGGCTTCTATACTCTGGAGTTTAGAAGGATGAGAGGGGATCTCATTAAAACATATAATATTGTTAAGGGTTTGGACACGCTAGAGGCAGGACACATGTTCTCGAGTGTTGGGGGAGTCCAGAACCAGGGGCCACAGTTTAAGAATAAGGGGTTGGCCATTTAGAACGGAGACGAGGAAACACTTTTTCTCACAGAGAGTGGTGAGTCTGTGGAATTCTCTGCCCCAGAGGGCGGTGGAGGCCGGTTCTCTGGATGCTTTCAAGAGAGAGTTAGATAGGGCTCTTAAAGATAGCGGAGTCAGGGGATATGGGGAGAAGGCAGGAACGGGGTACTGATTGGGGATGATCAGCCATGATCACATTGAATGGCGGTGCAGGCTCGAAGGGCCGAATGGCCTCCTCCTGCACCTATTGTCTGTTTGTCTTTACATATCTTTAGGATGTTCAAAAAGTTGAATAAAATACACACTTAAGAAATTAGTTAATTTATGTTTTGTGCTCATGAGACAAAATAAACTATATGTAAAATGATACACAAGGGAGAATAAGAGGAAAATGACCAAAAAACATAAGCAAATTTAGTCGAGGGTGAATGAAATTTTGTGATAAAGACTCGGGGGTGATTGACTGAAATAGTTTAAGAAGCACTGCCCTGGAGGCATTGAGGTACAGTGTGGAAACAGGCCCTTCAGCCCAACTTGCCCACACCGGCCAACATGTCCCAGCTACACTAGTCACAGAGTGATACAGTGTGGAAACAGGCCCTTCAGCCCAACTTGCCCACACCGGCCAACACATCCCAGCTACACTAGTCATAGATTGATACAGTGTGGAAACAGGC
>CAUPSL010000787.1:0-15000 GCA_963514005.1 Raja brachyura | reverse complement strand
TTCGGGAGAAAAAAAGGAATAGCCTGAAACAAATATAACAACTGTGGTAGAAAAACCATCTTTATGGCATTTATTCTACCGATCATAGATATAGGAAGTGTTTTCCAATATAAAATATTTTTTCTAAATTTATCTAATAATTGAGGATAATTAGATTTAATTAATGAATTATAAGATTTAGTTACATTAATCCCTAAATATTTGAATTTGTCTGTAACTACTTTTAGTGGATATTGTTGTAATATATTTAAATTTATTCCTGTTATTGGCATAATATCACTTTTATTCCAATTAATCCTATATCCAGAAAATGCACCAAACTTAGTTATAACATTAAACAGGTTGGGAATACTGATTTCCGGTTTTGAAATATAAATCAAAACAGCATCTGCATATAAAGATATTTTATTAATTGTTGTGTCAGTATTATAGCCATATATTTCAGGTTCAGATCTAATTTTTTCCGCCAAGGGTTCTATCGCCAAAGCGAACAGTAAGGGCGATAATGAACATCCCTGTCTGCATCCCCTAGAGAGCTTGAATTTAGCTGACAGCATTTGATTAGTCAATATTCTTGCTGTAGGATTCGAATATAAAATTCTTACCCATTTACAAAATCTATCCCCCAAATGAAACTTTTCCATTATATTAAATAAATATAACTATTCCACCTGATCGAAAGCCTTTTCTGCATCTAACGATATAACCGCTAGTTCCATGTCCCGTATTCTTTTTGAATATATAATATTAAACAAACGTCTGAGATTATGGGATGAATAGCGTTTCAGCCCCCTGCTGTACTCACTCTATACTCATGACTGCGTAGCCGGTCATAGTGCGAACTCCATCATCAAGTTCGCTGACAACACCACTGGTGTGGGACGTATCACTGATGGGGACGAGTCAGATTATAGAAGAGAGATCGAGCAAATGTCCATATGGTGCCAGCACAACAACCTGGCCCTCAACACCAGCAAAACCAAGGAACTGATTGTGGACTTTGGAAGGAGTAGGATGGGGACCCACAGTCCTGTTTATATGAACGGGTCGATGGTTGAAAGGGTCAAGAGCTTCAAATTCCTGGGCGTGCACATATCGGAAGATCTTTCCTGGTCCGAGAACACTGATGCAATTATGAAGAAAGCTCATCAGCGCCTGTACTTCCTGAGAAGATTACGGAGAGTCAGTTTGTCAAGGAGGACTCTCTCTAACTTCTACAGGTGTACAGTAGAGAGCTTGCTGACCGGTTGCATTGTGGCTTGGTTCGGCAACTTGAGCGCCCTGGAGAGGAAAAGACTACAAAAAGTAGTAAACACTGCCCAGCTCATCATCGGCTCTGACCTTCCTTTCATCGAGGGGATTTATCACAGTCGCTGCCTCAAAAAGGCTGGCAGCATCATCAAGGACCCACACCACCCTGGCCACACACTCATCTCCCTGCTACCTTCAGGTAGAAGATACAGGAGCCTGAAGACAGCAACAACCAGGTTCAGGAATAGCTACTTCCCCACAGCCATCAGGCTATTAAACCTGGCTTGGACAAAACTCTGAACATTAATATCCCTTTATCTGTTATTTGCACTTTATCAGTTTATTTATTCATGTGTGTATATATTTATATAATGGATATGGACACACTGATCTGCTTTGTAGTCAATGCCTACTATGTTCTGTTGTGCTGAAGCAAAGCAAGAATTTCATTGTCCTGAAATATTTCCCAAATATTATCCAGAAAAGAATATTTCCCAAATAGGAAACTTGTACAGGGCTCTGGTGAGACCACATCTGGAGTATTGTGTACAGTTTTTGTCTCCTCATTTGAGGAAGGACATCCTTGTGATTGAAGCAGTGCAGCGCAGGTTCACGAGATTGATCCCTGGGATGGCGGGACTGTCATATGAGGAAAGATTAAAAAGACTAGGCTTGTATTCACTGGAGTTTAGAAGGATGAGGGGGGATCTTATAGAGACATATACAATTATAAAAGGACTGGACAAGCTAGATGAAGGAAAAAATGTTCCCAATGTTGGGTGAGTCCAGAACCTGGGGCCACAGTCTTAGAATAAAAGGGAGGTCATTTAAGACTGAGGTGAGAAAAAACATTTTTACCCAGAGAGTTGTGAATTTATGGAATTCCCTGCCACAGGGAGGCCAAATCACTGGATGGATTTAAGAGAGAGTTGGATAGAGCTCTAGGGGCTAGTGGAGTCAAGGGATATGGGGAGAAGGCAGGCACGGGTTATTGATAGCGGACGATCAGCCATGATCACAATGAACGGCGGTGCTGGCTCGAAGGGCCGAATGGCCTCCTCCTGCACCTATTCTCTATGTTTCTAAATATTATACAGAAAAAAAAGCAGACACATTGCCACTAACACAAGGATATCAGTGAGGTGGAGCTATCCAGCCATCTACTAGCATTGGATCGGAAGACAACCTCCCTGAAAACAGAAACAGCGAAACAGGACGTGGAACATGAGGAAGCAGCCATGATGCCGGCTCAAAATGAAAATATAGTGCTAATTCAGGAGTCACTTCGTGGACAGGGAGAGGCTGAAGAGCGACAAGGAAAATATGTGGATAGTCAGGATTTTCAGCTCACAACTGGTAAGGTATTCCAGACTCAGATATAGATGATGCCAAGCATAGATCTACTGTAACAGAAGGTGGGAAAAAGTGCTGGAGAAACTCAGCGGGTGAGGCAGCATCTATGGAGCGAAGGAAATAGGCGACGTTATAGGTCCAAAAAGTCGCCTATTCATTTGCTCCCTAGATGCTGCCTCACCCGCTGAGTTTCTGAACCTTTTTTGTCTACCTTCAATTTTCCAGCATCTAGAAACATAGATTAGATAGAAACATAGAAAATAGGTGCAGGAGGAGGAGGCCATTCAGCCCTTCGAGCCAGCACCGCCATTCGTTGTGATCATGGCTGATCGTCCCCTATCAATAACCCGTGCCTGCCTTCTCCCCATATCCCTTGATTCTATCACTGGCCTCCAGAGCTCTAACTGCAGTTCCTTCTCAAACATTTTGTCTCCTGCAACCGACGTTGGTTTGTGGACAGAATGATCACATGAGGACGTATGCTATTGGGTAGAAAGGGGCCCCTCTCAAGTTCAGCATGTGTACCAGTTTCAAACTCCAAGCGAGTGTACAAAAACCAGTCTAGGTCTTGCACCAAGGCTCTCTTTGATTCAATGGAGAAACATATAGCTGAGAGTGGCTTGTGAGTTCTCCATCGAAAGGCCGGATATAAAACTCTTTCCAAACATTGCATCTTATTCTGCTGCTACATCTCTAGCTTCTGAAAGTTTTGATGATTGGCGAAACTCCTATTGGCAAAACTGAGTTTCCAAACTCATGAAAACGCAGAGAAGCACAGGAATGCTATGTTAACTTACTTAACACGAAAGCAAGGGCAAACGTTAACTTCAATGTGGGGGTGGGCGATTAGGGGAGGCCTCACTGGTGGAATCACACACACACACACACACACACACACACACACACACACACACACACACACGTAATCACACACGCACACGCACACACACACACACATGTAATCACACACGCACACACAAACACACACGCACACACACACACACACGTAATCACACACGCACACACACACACACACACAAACACACACGCACACTCACACACACACACGTAATCACACACGCACACGCACACACACACACACGTAATCACACACGCACACACACACACACACACAAAAGCAAGGGCAAACGTTAACTTCAATGTGGGGTTGGGGGATTGCGAGGGGCCTCACTGGTGGAATAGCCCAGGGCCTCTCTTCATCTAAATCCGGCCCTGCACACACACACACACACACACACGCACACACACGTAATCACACACACACACACCCACACACACACCCACACACACAGACACACACACACACACACACACACACACACACACAGTGAGGATGGAACCCGGGTGTGTGGCGCTGCGAGGCATCAACTGTACCGCTTCGCGCCCACATTGCCCTGTATTCGCGTGCGTGCACTATCATTGATGAACATGAGATAGCGTTGAGGAAGTTAACACTCTGTAACTTGTTCTCACATGAGGCCGCTGGACGTGTGGGCAGGTTGGGGTGAGGGGCTGTTTCTGCACTGTATCACTATGTGTGGTGAGGCCGAGAGGGGGCATGGATGTGGGCTTGGGGTCGGCTGAGTTCACGGTCTCTGGGCTGGGCTGGGCTGGGCTGGGCTGGGCTGGGCTGGGTTGGGCTGGGTTGGGCTGGGTTGAGCTGGGCTGGGCTGGGCTGGGCTGGGCTGGGCTGGGCTGGGCTGGGTTGAGCTGGGTTGGGTTGGGATGGGTCGGGCTGGGCTGGGCTGGGCTGAGCTGGGCTGGGCTGGGCTGGGCTAGGTTGAGCTGGGTTGGGTTGGGATGGGTCGGGCTGGGCTGGGCTGGGCTGGGCTGGGCTGAGCTGGGCTGGGTTGGGCTTTGCTAGGCTGGGTTGGGCTGGGCTGGGCTGGGTTGGGCTGGGATGGGATGAGCTGGGTTGAGCTGGGCTGGGTTGGGCTGGGCTGGGTTGAGCTGGGTTGGGATGGGTCGGGCTGGGCTGGGCTGGGTCGGTCTGGGCTGGGCTGGGCTGGGCTGGGCTGGGCTGGGCTGGGCTGGGCTGGGCTTGCATCCTGGGGCCAGCTGGCCTGCCACTCCCTCTCCTTTGCCCCTCTCGGTGACCCTGTCCTGTCCCCTTGTTTTCCAGGCTGCTGCCCGGTGGAGGGAGATGGCGATGTGGGTCGTGGTTCTGGCCATCCTGTTCCCACCCTACACCATCTTGGAAGCCCGCAACAACACAATAGGTAAGAGTGCGGCTCCCTTTACTCCCGGTCTACCTCCACTAGAGTTGCCAACTGTCCCGTATTAGCCGGGACATCCCGTATATTGGGCTAAATTGGTTTGTCCCGTACGGGACCGCCCTTGTCCCGTATTTGACTGCTACTACTCGGGTCGAGGGGACTGTCGGGTCGGAGCGCCACGTCCGGCCCCGCCTCACCCGTCCCGACGTAGTGCAGCCCATGGAGTGCAGCAGCAGCAGCAACGCCTCGCCCGTGGCCCCGTCGGTCAGCAGCCCGGCCAGCCAGATAGGTGGCGCTGTGGATAATGAAGTAGATTTTCAAAGTCTACAGAGAGATTTGGGCCATTTGGAAGAGTGGGCTGAAAGATGGCAGCTGGAGTTTAATGCTGATAGGTGTGAGGTGCTACATCTTGGCAGGACAAATCAAAATAGGACGTACATGGTAAATGGTAGGGAATTGTGGAATGCATTTGAACAGAGGGATCTAGGAATAACTGTGCACAGTTCCCTGAAGGTGGAATCGCATGTAGATAGGGTGGTAAAGAAAGCTTTTGGTGTGCTGGCCTTTGTAAATCAGAGCATTGAGTATAGAAGTTGGGATGTAATGTTAAAATTGTACAAGGCATTGGTGAGGCCAATTCTGGAGTATGGTGTACAATTTTGGTCACCTAATTATAGGAAGGATGTCAACAAAATAGAGAGAGTACAGAGGAGATTTACTAGAATGTTACCTGGGTTCCAGCAACTAAGTTACAGAGAAAGGTTGAACAAGTTAGGTCTTTATTCTTTGGAGCGCAGAAGGTTAAGGGGGGATTTGATTGAGGTCTTTAAAATGATGAAAGGGATAGACAGAGTTGACGTGGATAAGCTTTTCCCATTGAGGGTAGGGAAGATTCAAACAAGAGGGCATGACATGAGAATTAAGGGACAGAGGTTTAAGGGGAACATGAGGGGGAACTTCTTTACTCAGAGAGTGGTGGCTGTGTGGAATGATCTTCCTGCAGAAGCGGTGGAGGCAGGATCAATTTTAACATTTAAAAGGAAAGTGGATAGGTATATGGAAGGGAAGGGAATGGAGGGGTATGGTCTGAGTGCAGGTAGATGGGACTAGGGGAAAATAAATGGTCGGCACAGACTGGAAGGGCCGAGAAGGCCTGTTTCTGTGCTATAATTGTTGTATGGTTATATGTTATATGGTTATAAGTGCCAAAAGCCTTTTTGACCACCTTATCTACCTGCGACTCGACCTTCATGGACCTTTGATGGGAGCAGAATCAGGCCATTCAGCCCATCAAGTCTACTCCGCCATTCAATCCAGGCCCATCTATCTCCAGAACTGCCGGAGGAAACCCACGTGGTCAGTGGGTAGAATCACGGAGAGACAGCACCCGTGGTCAGGATCGAACCCGTGTCTCTGGCGCTGTAAGGCAGCAACTCTACCGCTGCGCCACCGGGCCGCCTGCACCTGATGGGAGAGGGGAGTGGGGAGAAGATGGAATGACCGGGTGAGACCGGTCCTTGATCATAGAAACATAGAAACATAGAAAATAGGTGCAGGAGGAGGCCATTCGGCCCTTCGAGCCTGCACCGCCATTCAATGTGATCATGGCTGATCATCCAACTCAGTATCCCGTACCTGCCTTTTCTCCATACCCCCTGATCCCTTTAGCCACAAGGGCCACATCTAACTCCCTCTTAAATATAGCCAATGAACTGGCCTCAACTACCTTCTGTGGCAGAGAATTCCAGAGACTCACCACTCTCTGTGTAAAGAATGTTTTCCTCATCTCGATCCTAAAGGAATTCCCCCTTATCCTTAGACTGTGACCCCTTGTTCTGGACTCCCCCAACATCGGGAACAATCTTCCAGCATCTAGCCTGTCCAACCCCTTAAGAATTTTGTAAGTTTCTATAAGATCCCCCCTCAATCTTCTAAATTCCAGCGAGTACAAGCCGAGTCTATCCAATCTTTCCTCATATGAAAGTCCTGACATCCCAGGAATCAGTCTGGTGAATCTTCTCTGTACCCCCTCTATGGCAAGGATATCTTTCCTCAGATTTGGAGACCAAAACTGTACGCAATACTCCAGGTGTGGTCTCACCAAAACCCTGTACAACTGCAGTAGAACCTCCCTGCTCCTATACTCAAATCCTTTCGCTATGAATGCTAACATACCATTTGCTTTCTTCATTGCCTGCTGCACCTGCATGCCTACTTTCAATGACTGGTGTACCATGACACCCAGGTCGCGTTGCATCTCCCCTTTTCCTAATCTGCCACCATTCAGATAATAGTCTACCCTCATGTTTTTGCCACCAAAGTGGATAACCTCACATTTATCCACATTATACTGCATCTGCCATGCATCTGCCCATTCACTCAGCCTATCCAAATCACCCTACAGCCTCCAAGCATCCTCCTCACACCTAACTATACCCCCCAGCTTGGTGTCATCTGCAAATTTGGAGATGTTGCATTGAATTCCCTCGTCCAAATCATTAATATATATTGTAAATAGCTGGGGTCCCAGCACTGAGCCTTGCGGCACCCCACTAGTCACTGCCTGCCATTCTGAAAAGGACCCGTTTATTCCTACCCTTTGCCTCCTGTCTGCTAGCCAGTTCTCTATCCACATCAATACTGAACCCCCAATACCGTGTGCTTTAACTTTGTATGCTAATCTCTTATGCGGGACCTTGTCGAAAGTCATGTTGGTGATCTTGCATCCAATCCACGGATGCTGCCTGACCCGCTGAGTAACTCCAGCACTTTGTGCTCAGAAGCAAAATTAGCCCACTCACAGAAACATACAAACATAGAAACATAGGAAACGGGTGCAGGAGGAGGCCATTTGGCCCTTCGAGCCAGCACCGCCATTCAATATGCTCATGGCTGATCATCCAACTCAGTATCCTCAGTATCCATTCGGCCCATCAAGTCTACTCCGCCATTCGATCATGGCTGATCTATCTCTCCCTCCTAACCCCATTCTCCTGCCTTCTCCCCGTAACTCCCGACACCCGCACTAATCAAGAATCTAACTATCTCTGCCTTAAAAATATCCACTGACTCTATCGTTCTCCCCGTGACCGCGTGGGTTTTCTCCGGGCGCTCCGGTTTCCTCCCACACTCCAAAGGCATGCAGGTTTGTAGGTTAATTGGCTCTGGGGTTTGTAGATGCCAATTTACACACTTGGTAGATGTGTAAATTGTCCCTAGTGTGTGTGTAGGATAGTGTTAATGTGCGGGGATCGCTGGTCGGCGAGGACTCGGTGGGCCGAAGGGGCTGTTTCCACGCTGTTAGACTTGCCTGGCCTCTGTGGCAAAGAACTCCACAGATTCACCTCCCTCTAATGCCCCTGTCCCACTGAGGAAAGCTGAACGGAAACCTCTGGATACTTTGTGCTCCACCCAAGGTTTCCGTGAGGTTTCCGCCAAAGATTATAGAGGAGCAAGATGCGCCACTCAGTGGAAATCCAATGGACTGGTGTGTAGGACGTAACGGAACGTCACGGCCGCCATTTTGGCGGGCTGCCTCCCCATGTGTAATCCGCTCCAAAGCTACAGAGCAGTTGTAAGCAAAGATGTTAGAGGAGCAAGATGCATTAGAAAGTTATTATATTTATTTGTAATATATCTTTACTTGCCTCTCGATCCCTCTCTATCCCCTCTCTTCTCACTATCTCCCTCTCTTCTCTCGATCTATCTCTCTCTCCCCTCTCTATCGCTCTCTCTCTCCTCTCGATCATTCTCTCTCCCCTCTCGATCTCTCTCTCTCTCTCCCCTCTCGATTGCTCTCTCTCCCCTCTCGATCGCTCTCTCTCTCCTCTCGATCGCTCTCTCTCCCCTCTCTATCGCTCTCTCTCTCCTCTCGATCTCTTTCTCTCCCCTCTCTTTTCGATTTCCCTCTCTCCCTCCCTTCCCTCTGTGTGAGAGTTGGCAGCCCTGCTATGCCTTAGGCCCAAAAGAGGATAGAAATAAATTACATAATGGTCTTTGTAAGAAGATTTTACTAAGCTCTTCTATCTGTCCCACCATATATTTATATGAATGTGTGTTTGTGTGTGCCTGTAATTTTGTGCACAGTGTGTGTTAAAGCAATACAAGGGAAGCTGCACAATACAATGCAAGGGAAACTACGCAAAGGTGGGGGCTGGGGAGGAAAGATGTGAGGGAAATGGGGGAACGGCGGGAAAAGGGAGGGGGAGAGGGGAGGGAGGGAGAGAGGGGAGGGGAGGGGGGGAGATCGAGAGGGGGGAGAGAAAGATCGAGAGAAAGATCGAGAGAGGGAGATAGTGAGAAGAGAGGGGATAGAGAGGGATCGAGAGGTAAGTAAAGATCTGTTACAAATAAATCTAATAACTTTCTAATGCATCTTGCCCCTCTATAATCTTTGCTTGCAACTGCTCTGTAGCTTTGGAGCGGATTACACAGTGGCAGATCGAGAGACAAAGATTATAGAGAAGCCTAGTTTCCCAATGATGTAGACGCCATAGTCGACGCAATCTCTGGTCCGCTAATATGGCGTCGACAATCACACACGTGATACTACGCCTTTTCCGAGTGGCGCATCTTGCTCCTCTATAACCTCCGGGAACCGCACGGAAACCTTGTGTGGGGCGCAAAGTCTCCAGAGGTTTCCGTTCAGGTTTCCTAAGTGGGACAAGGGGCACAAGGCTCTGACTGGAGCCACCATTGTACAGCGTCGGAGACTTGGTTTAGATCCTGACCTGTCTGTGTGGAGTCTGCATGTTCTCCCCGTGACCGCGTGGGGTTCCTGCGGATTGTTTGGGGAAAGTAGCTGCTGGTGTGTGTGGGGAGTAGAACCCGGGGGGGGGGGGGGGGGGGAGTTTAATAGAGAGATACAGCATGGAAACAGGCCCTTTGGCCCACCGGGTCCATGCCGACCAGCGATCACACGTTCACACAAGGCCATAAGTGGTAGGAGCAGAATTAGGCCATTCGGCCCATCCAGTCTACTCCGCCATTCAATCATGGCTGATCTATCTCTCCCTCCTAACTCCACTCTCCTGCCTCCTCCCCATAACCCCCTCTATAACAAAACTAGATAGATAGATGGTGAAGGTGGTTGTGAAAGTTTGCAGCAGGATCTGGATCGATTGGCCAGGTGGGCTGAGGAATGGTTGATGATATTTAATACAGAGACGTGTGAGGTTTTGCATTTTGGGAGTCTAACAAGGGCAGGACCTACAGTGAATGGTAGGCCTCTAGGTAGTACAAGTGCATGGTTCCTTGAAGGTCGAGTTGTGGGTGGATGAGGTCAAGAAGGATTTTGGCACATTGGCTGCTCTGTACTGATGTGTGCTGGTGTGTTCTGCTCTGTGCTGGTGTGTACTGGTGTGTACTGGTGTGTACTGGTATGTGCTGGTGTGTGCTGGTGTGTGCTGGTGTGTACTGGTGTGTGCTGGTGTGTGCTGGTGTGTGCTGGTGTGTGCTGGTGTGTGCTAGTATATGCAGGTGTGTACTGGTGTGTGCTGGTGTGTACTGGTGTGTGCTGGTGTGCACTGGTGTGTACTGGTGTGTACTGGTGTGTGCTGGTATATGCAGGTGTGTGCTGGTGTGTACTGGTGTGTGCTGGTGTGCGCTGGTGTGTGCTGGTGTGTGCTGGTGTGCGCTGGTGTGCGCTGGTGTGTACTGGTGTGTGCTGGTGTGCACTGGTGTGTACTGGTGTGTGCTGGTGTGTACTGGTGTGTGCTGGTGTGCACTGGTGTGTACTGGTGTGTGCTGGTGTGTGCTGGTGTGTGCTGGTGTGTACTGGTGTGTACTGGTGTGTGCTGGTGTGTGCTGGTATATGCAGGTGTGTGCTGGTGTGTACTGGTGTGTGCCGGTGTGCGCTGGTGTGTGCTGGTGTGTGCTGGTATATGCAGGTGTATGCTGGTGTGTACTGGTGTGTGCTGGTATATGCTGGTGTGTACTGGTGTATGCTGGTGTGTGCTGGTGTGTACTGGTGTGTACCGGTGTGTACTGGTGTGTGCTGGTGTGTGCTGGTATATACTGGTGTGTACCGGTGTGTACTGGTGTGTACTGGTGTGTACTGGTGTGTGCTGGTGTGTGCTGGTATATACTGGTGTGTGCTGGTGTGTGCTGGTGCGTACTAGTGCGTACTGGTGTGTGCTGGTGTGTGCCGGTGTGTGCTGGTGTGTACTGGTGTGTACCGGTGTGTACTGGTGTGTGCTGGTGTGTGCTGGTGTGTGCTGGTATATACTGGTGTGTGCTGGTGTGCGCTGGTGTGTGCTGGTGTGTGCTGGTGTGTGCTGGTGTGTACTGGTGTGTACAGGTCTTTGCTGGTGTGTGCTGGTGTGTGCTGGTGTGTGCTGGTGTGTGCTGGTGTTTACTGGTGTGTGCTGGTGTGTACTGGTGTGTACTGGTGTGTACTGGTGTGTACAGGTCTTTACTGGTGTGTACTGGTGTGTATTCTTGCCATAGAGGGAGTACAGAGAAGGTTCACCAGACTGATTCCTGGGATGGCAGGACTTCCATATGAAGAAAGACTGGATAGACTCGGCTTGTGCTCGCTAGAATTTAGAAGATTGAGGGGGGATCTTATAGAAACTTACAAAATTCTTAAGGGGTTGGACAGGCTAGATGCAGGAAGATTGTTCCCGATGTTGGGGAAGTCCAGAACAAGGGGTCACAGTTTAAGGATAAGGGGGAAATCTTTTAGGACCGAGATGAGAAAAACATTTTTCACACAGAGAGTGGTGAATCTGTGGAATTCTCTGCCACAGAAGGTAGTTGAGGCCAGTTCATTGGCTACATTTAAGAGGGAGTTAGATGTGGCCCTTGTGGCTAAGGGGATCAGAGGGTATGGAGAGAAGGCAGGTACAGGATACTGAGTTGGATGATCAGCAATGATCATATTGAATGGCGGTGCAGGCTCGAAGGGAAGAATGGCCTCCTCCTGCACCTATTGTCTATGTTTCTATGTGTGCTGGTCCGTGCTGGTCCGTGCTGGTCTGGATGCCCCCTCTCTCAGTGTTCTCTCCCCCGCAGGCTGCCGTAAGATCCGGCCCCCACAGGACGGAGGGATCCGTTACCCGGGCCTGACGCAGGAGCAGATCCGCAGCATCGAGGTGCTGCCCGTGGACTACGAGATCGAGTACATCTGCCGGAGCAACCGCGTCATCGACGGGCCCCGCGTACGCAAGTGTCTCCACAACGGCCTCTGGACCGACATGGAACAGCGCAGCCGGTGTGGTGAGTGCCGGGGACCCCGGGCCCAGCACACACCGTGGCTGGGGACGTGGTCACACGCTAATACTTCCCCCTGTGGACGGGGACCCTGGGCCCGGCGCACAACATGGCTGGGAATGGGGTTACAGACTAATACTTCCCCCTGTGGACGGGGACCCCGGGCTCGGCGCACAACGTGGCTGGGGGCGGGGTTACAGACTAACTCTTCCCCCTGTGGATGGGGACCCTGGGCCCAGCGCACAAAGTGGCTGGGGGCGGTGTTACAGACTAACTCTTCCCCCTGTGGACGGGGACCCTGGGCCTGACGCACAACGTGGCTGGGAACAGGGTCACAATCTAATACTTCCCCCTGTGGACAGGGTTGCACACTATCTCTTCCCCCTGGGGCTGGGGTTACACTCTATCACATCAGGGCTGCCAACATTGGGTGAGAGTTGAGAATGAGAAATTGCGAGGGGGCTTAGCGACCGAGGGGCAGGGGGGATTTTTCATTTTTGTAATTTTCAGCTTGAAATTGTGCCATCTGGTGCATACTGTAGCGAGTCTTTTAACTTGCACTTGAATGCAACATTTATGCTTTAAATTGGATTCGGTATGAATAAGGTTAGGCTAAATTACATTCCTAACTACATTCCACAGTAGAGCCAGGCTCTGATCAACAGGTGCAGCACGTGAATGACCTTCGTATATTCATGTATGGAAATCAGATTATAATTCATGCTGTTATGCATATACATAGAGAAACAAAAACCTAGAAACAAAGCAAGAGGAGTTGGACTTCCATCACTGTTCTGCACAAATAAATCAATCAACCTTACCCTTTGACTATAGAAATAAGACGAAAATAATGCCACATATTCAACCGTATATGGTTCAATGAAATTAAGATATATAAGTAAAACATATATATGGAAACAGGCTCTTCGGCCCACCAAGTCCACACCGACCAGCAATCTACCTTACACCAGTTGTATCCTACACGCCAGGCACAATTTACAGAGGCCAATTAACCTACAAACCTGCACTTCTTTCGGATGTGGGAGGAACCGGAATATCCAGAGAAAACCATGTGGTCATCAGGAGAATGTACGAACACTGTACAGACAGCACCCGTAGTCAGGGTCAAATCTGGGTCTGTGGTGCTGCAAGGCAGCAACTCTACCGCTGCGCCACCGTGCCACCCCATTAAATTATTTTTTCTGTAATATATTTATTATGGTGTCACGTCAATAAAGATGAACACATGATTATAATTTCTGCCCTTACACACCTAACACACATCTCCAGTCATTGTGTTTTGTGGCTGGTTTTCAACCTCTTCAGTCTGAAGGTCTCGACCCCAAACAGCACCTATTCTTTCCCCTCCAGAGATGCCGCAAGTCCTGCTGGGTTATTCCAGTTTTTAGTGTCCATCTTCAGTTTAAACCACCATCTGCAGTTCCTTCTTACACTCTTTGTTAAGCGAAACGGGTCCTATTCCCATAATATTATTCACCTCAACTAAGTCTTTTCTTCACCTCCGTTGCTACAGAGAATACAATCCCAGTTATCAAATCTTTCTTCAAAGTGAAAAAAAAATTCTGGCCCCGCCAACATGTTCATAAATCGCCCCTGGATCCTCTCCAGAGCAATCGCACCCTCTCTACAGTGCGTCACAGTCTTACAGCATGGAAACTGGCCCTTCACCCCAACTTGTCCATGCAGATCAAGATGCCCCATCTAAACTAGTCCCATTTATCCGCATTTGGACATGTCCCTTTAAACCTTGTGTGTGCCAGTGTGTGCGTGAGAGTGTGTGACAGCGTGTGAGAGTGTGTGCCAGTGAAGCGGTGACAACACCCGGAGTGAGCGGAGACTTGGCGATGACCAGGGAGCGTTTCCCTCCCCCCCCCGCCCCGCGGGATGCGGGCTGGCCCAGGTGCTCCGTGTCCAGCTGGGGTCTGGGGGAGGTGAGGGTCAGTGACCCAGGGGTTGGGGGGAGGTGAGGGTCAGTGACCTGGGGGTCGGGGGGAGGTGAGGGTCAGTGACCCGGATGTCCGGGGGAGGTGAGGGACAGTGACACGGGGGTCCAGGGGAGGTGAGGGTCAGTGACCCGGGGGTGGGGGGTGGGGGGGAGGTGAGGGTCAGTGACCCGGGGGTCTGGGGGAGGTGAGGGTCAGTGACCCGGGGGAGGTGAGGGTCAGTGACCCGTGGGGAGGTGAGGGTCAGTGACCCGGGGGTCCGGGGGAGGTGAGGGTCAGTGACCCGGGGGAGGTGAGGGTCAGTGACCCGTGGGGAGGTGAGGGTCAGTGACCCGGGGGAGGTGAGGGTCAGTGACCCGGGGGAGGTGAGGGTCAGTGACCCGGGGGGAGGTGAGGGTCAGTGACCCGGGCGTCGGGCATCGGAGTGGAGCCTTAGTCCGAGATTCATCCCTGCAGCTCCTGAGGCGCCCCCACTCACCCGGTCCGCTCCTGGCTCCGGGCCGGGGTTAAAACTCCACGGTCTATGGACACAGAGCAGCCGGAGGCGAGGGTGGGAGGTGTGTGTGCCGTGCCTCGGGGGGGGGGGGAGTTGGTGCTGGGACCACCGTCGTGCCTCACCAATCACACCATCTGCACGGGAGAAACATAACTATTTTCTTCCCCCCAAAATCATGCGGTGAGCCGGTAGTTTGACAGCCCGGCGTAAAACCGACGCCCTCTAGTGCTTCAATCACATACCCCGGGGAAAGAACTACGCATTCACCTTATATATTCCCCTCAAGGTGTTTACACACCTCTAAAACAATTGTTGCTTTATTTTGCACTTCCAGATTTTTGAGCGTGAGAAATGTTGTGATCAGCGTGAGAGCGTGAAAAATTTGTGAAATGCGTGAGTCTCACACTCAATGCGTGAGAGTTGGCAGCCCTGATCACATCCCCCTGGGGGCTGGGGGAGGGGGGTCACCCTGTAACCCTTCCCCAGG